>JAOEGS010017303.1:41383-54665 GCA_025447755.1 Corythornis vintsioides | reverse complement strand
AAAAAAAAAGAACAATTTTTAAAAAAAAAAAAAAAAAAAAAAAAAAAAAAGAGAAAAAAAAAAAGTAAAAAGCAGCAGAGAAGATAAAGAAGATGCCCTGAAGTAGCTCTCACTCCTGAAAATGGACAAGAATTCTGGCATTAAGGCAGAACACTGTTAGCATCCCTTAAGGCACATCCAAAAACCCTATCTTTAGCTGATCTGTTGCTATCACTTTTGAGTAGATGGGTTCTTCACATGGCCATACGAGGGAGAAAAATATACCTCAAGCCTCTCAGGCTTGGGAGGCATGCTGCTTACTGACACTGAAGCCCTGCAAAAGCTCCTCTGCATGCCAAGCTCTTCAGCTTCACAAATGACCTGCCCAGCCCACTGTAAACAGGGTAAAACATGGAGCTGATGGGCAGTTTGCTGGTTTATTCCTTTGACTTGGGTATTTCTTGGTAACTTCAGACTTTGTCAACTGAACTCAGTTTCTTTCTTTTGTAAACTCAGTCCTGGTTGAAGATGATGTTTTTTCTAACTCCTCCCTCCCCTCCTCTATTTTTTCTTACCCACAGATGAAGCCTCTGACACCTAGGAATAATTAAATACTCACTTTGTATTACTTCAGGATAATGTGTATTACCAGACAAACCCTGGCACATCTTTTTTTTTAAATAAAAGATCCTATCTAGATAAATTAATCTTCTCTGAGTCAGCAAATGGCCACTTTTCTGCAATGATGAGGTGGTGTGGCTGTGGTTCAGCAAGGTGCTCATACACTCCTCAGCTATACAGCCCAAGAATCCTTCTGGGCTGGATGTGAAGAGCACACACTTGTGTAACCAGATGCACATCAAACATCTTCCTTGCTCATATACAGCTAGCTCAGGTGAACTACCTTCCTTTCCAGCCTATAAGAAACCCTGTTAAAGCTGGCAAGGTATTTCTCAGTTCAGGTTGCACCAAGTACCTACCTTAGCTCACTTAGTTTAAGAAAAGCCAAGCTGAAGCCTTGCTTGGCAGGGCAAATTACTAGGAAATATCCAGTGAGCAGAGGGACAAAGAGATGTTGGAGTGTGGATCAGTCCTGCAGCTGCCTTGTGCCATCAGTTTCTTCCAGGCAATGTGTTTAAGCTCATACCCATAAATAGATGCTACTGGATGATGACAGAAGTAATTGGAAATGCTTAAGGCAGCTACTCTGTAAAATCATTTGCATTCACTGGGTTCCACCTGGGCCCTTGCTGTACTCTCCTTCCTCTGCTCTCTTTGACAGGCAGCACAGAAAATGGGTCACTTTCTGCTCCCTTGAGTATTTTATCACTAAAAAGGGAAAAGCAAAAGGTCGGCGTTCAAAGGGATTTCTTGTCTGCATCTCTGTGCAACTTCAGCAATCTGGGTAATCTCAGGAGCAGGCCTTTCAAGATGCACATAAGACCTCTGACCAAATCACTGCCCTGATATCACAGTGCTTCCTCCTGAGTGGCTCCTTGCTGTCTCGAGGCTGACATGCACAAAAAAATTCTACTTGGAGATACTAAAGCTGACCCACAGCACACAGTGCACTATTCTGGCAACTAGTTCAGGCAATTCAGCTTCTTCTTTCAACTACAGTCTGTTCGTTGTCATCCTTCTACAAGTTTTAGATAAAGAATGTCTACATAGGTACCAGGCCACCTGACTACAAAGAATCTACCTTCCCACAAGCTAAGCAGCAGCACATTTGCACACAAACCTGCCCACCTACTACCTCTGCACAAGCAAAGACCATTACACAAAGTGACAAATAATCTATGCCAAAATCAAAGGGAAGGGAAAAAAAATCCATAGTTGTGACACCTCCTGCCTCTGCTCTCTGGCCAGTTGCAGAGTGAAATTTCAATCACTTCTGTGGTCCTGTGTAAGCCCAAAGCAGCCAGAGCTTTACCACTTGAGACTCAATGCTACAAGTGCCATCAGGAGCACCAATACCTCTTTTCAACACAGTGCTGCATCACAAGACAGATTGCTGCATAAGCCAAAATAAACACACTTTGCATATATTTGAGTACAAAGCAGATTTAATTTAATTTTTAGGAGCATCTCAGCTTTTCCACCAGAAATTTATGAGGGATCATCCTGAGTCAACTGGGTTGGAAACAGAAGTCAGAGATCTTACAGGGTTGTTGCTGGGCAAAATGGGGAAGGAAGGTGAGCAGTGTCTCTGAACCAATGTAGTGATTTCAAACAATGTTTAAACACAATTGTCGACTAGTGACATGAATGAAATGTACTGGAAAACATGAAGCATTTAAAAATCAATGGGGAAAGTATGAGATGCTGATCTGCAGTTCTAGTAAAGTCAGTGTCACTAGTAGCCATGCTACATTGTGAAACCTCAGAAGCAAGTCAGTACTCTGACACAAAGAACAATGTTAGTCCTTAGCTAAGGTTTTGAGGGTCACCCCTTGCTTCACCAAATGATTGCTTTAACATGCACCAACACAGCAGTCCCACCAAGAGCATAATAGCCAGGTAAAGTTAATGTAATTTGCAGGCATATGCACTGTTAGCTCCAAGAAATAACATCAGAACCAGAATCGCCAGATTGCAAACTAACCACCTCTTACAACCCCACAAGCACGCAACAGGAAAGCCCTTCAGAAACCCTTCTTAGCAGATACAATCCTGCAAAATCTCTGAGCAAGGTTGAGTAGGACAACTTCATTTTTAGCATGTGCTCACTCCTCCTGACTTTAGCAGGAGTGCTCAGGCCCAGGTCTACTTGATCCACAGCTGAGTTTCCAAAAACAACTTCTTTTGGAGAAAAAAAAAAATTAAGCAAGGAGGTTGAACCTGGGAAGGAATTCTATTAGAAATGCCTCAGCAAGTGCAGATACTAAAGCTGACCCACAGCATGCAGTGCACTATTCTGGAAACTAGTTCAGGCAATTCAGCCCCTTCTTTCAACTACAGTCTAGAATAGACCTTCAATTTATTTTCCAACTCAAGTCTCTAATTCTGCAGCCTGCTCCAGTGGGTTGCTATGCATCAGTGACTCCTAGGACTTCCCCACAGCAGGGTATCATCATCATTTTTCATGCAGTAGCTTCACCCTTGCAGCTCCAGCTCTAACAGCCCTCATGCAGGACTACAGTACACAGCAACTCAAATAGCATTTTTTGATTTTCAAGTAAATCCATTCCCAAAACCATACTCATGCAATCCAGGCTGCTGATAAAAATGGGAGTACTTGCAGGTTTGCAAAATCAGGTCACTGTGAAGGAAAAAATTAAAAATCCTGTTTCGTAATGCCCAAAGAAGGTACAGTATAAGAGAGATGGGGTTTATTTTCCAGGAAAAGAAAAACACACTGAAATTCAAGGAAAGGGAAATGAAGCCTTGCTTCTGAATTGAGACAAACTGCTGTCTTACTGGCACCAGTAAATTAAAGGTGAAAGCTTTCTCAGAAGCTGTGCTCTGTGGAAGACAGCTGGAGAAGAATTTAAGATTTCTAGGACAGGAAGAGTCACAAGAGATAAACACTGTACAACTTCATTGCCCAACTGGAGGGCTAAATTAAGCTTTTTACTTGGAGTGCAATTACACTTCTCTAAGAAAATCAGCATACAGCTTAAGAAGGGAGTAATAGTTTAAAAATACAGTATGAAACCATTCCTTACATGCAGAGGTAATAACTCTATATGCTACACAGACTGAACTAGATGCTCTATTGTTTTCTATCAGTAACTCTTATCCAAAGCCAAAAGACCTTGTGCTGGTTTGCACTGTTATGAGCACTGCCCCAGTACTCTCCATTTTCAGGGTGGACAGACTTAGTAATAGATTTAAGATTTAAATGAAGCAATTTTCCAGCTGAGGAGTGTATATAAACTTATTCACTACAGTGTGCACCAACTGTCAATAAACTATGCCTTCTGTTTGTAAACTTACCAAAAGTATTGAAAGATCTCAGCAGCACAGAGATGGCTGTTTTTGACCCTGGGTAAGATTTTTTACAGTGCCCTTACTTGAACAAGTAACAAATCTGAGAAAGTCAATGTTTGCTCTGCTACCATATTTCTACCTAGCAGCACTTCCCAGACTGAAGAACTTGCTCTATTATATGTGCACAAGCACTCTGCTTGCACATGAGAAGTCCCCAGAGACTTAAAAAAACCTTAAACCCAACACTTTTTGAAATGCTATCAACATGCACACAGATTGCACACCAAAGAACTGGTTAGTGTGTATATATAAATGCATTTCATACTCAAGTCAGGAGCAAGACAGTAACTGTGAAGCAACAATCTCTTCTTCTTGTGTAACTTGCTGTCCAACAAAAGTTTCATAGAATAATAATTTTCCATTCTTGATGTTTTATCATGCACTTCTGGGGTCGGATAATTAGCTTCTCTAAACTAATGGAGAAAGAAGAGGGACAAGAAGGGGAAAGGAAAAGAGGGAATCAGTGAAGTTTTTAATACATTAATATAAAACCACATTATTTTAATTTTCCATTGAACAGATACACACAGTTCTGAAGCCCTGGGATCTCAGTAGAAAAAAACCTAGTATGATTTGACCTCTTTTATGCAGAAAATGGGTTGATGGAAAGATGTAAGATCTTCATACTTACACATTTATCTTCACAACTTTTTATTACTAGTAGTACTGGAGCATAAAACTTTAAACTCATGTGCAAAAGGTTATCACTGTGATAGTTACCAGTTAGGAACTCAATCCTGTATAGAAGTTCTCACTATAATAAAGCACCAAAAATGACCAGGATGCACGTTCACAGAGGAAAATAGCAGCCCTCCCTTTCATAAACCACATGGCCTGACTTACTCCAAGCTGAATTTCAGTCATGAACACGTTGGAAAGTACAGCAGCAGTAAGCATCATGATGACTGAGGTCACTGTCAGAAAGTTTTCTTGGTAGATGTCAACTGCTGGGGTGCCCCTGGCAACAACTAAGCCACTGACATGGTCCTTACCTGCTCCCAGAGGAAAGCCTGACACATTGCATGGTGCTCCCCCCAGAGCAAACCACTCACTAATGGGCTGGAGCAGGTCTTTTTAAGGAGGTATATTAGTGTTTTGCTGTTTCTGAGCTGACACTTGCTGCTTGGATGTCTTGAATTCAACACTCAGGGCTTTGGGTTTTTTTTCCTTTATCTGTGCATATCCTTGAGAACTCTGCTTTGTACCTATTCAGAGCTTCCCTTTGGGAGTGGGTTTTTATATCTGTACCCAAGATGACAGGTGAGTATTTATCTCTGTGGTTTAATAGTGTAACTGCCTTTGCCTCCCTCCCTGCAGGTCAAATTCATATGGTCCAGGGAGTGCTTCCAAGGAAGCTGTTAGAGAAATGAAGGGACCAGGCTGTGGCTGCCAAGTGGCTGGCTGAGCCAAGTGGCTCGCTGGCTCCCACTCCCTGGTGTTAATCCATCATGCAGCATCAACTTTGAACTCCTGTGTGAAATCAATTCTCTCCCCTGCTTCCGATGAGAAAGTTCCCACTCCTCCTTGTGAATTTACAGCCATGCATCACCAAATATGCCCCGGGAAGAGGGAAGACAGCCATGCTGGTGTTAAGTGATTTGCTCAGTGCTAGTGGGCAGCCAGTAGCACAGCCAGAAATACAACTCTGGGTCCCACGTGCCACAGGCTGTGAGCAACAGCAGCACCCACAGGCACTGGAAGCTGGGGAGCAGGTTTGTATAGTCCACACCAGGAGTCAGTAATGAAGTGCAGCAGCAAGGCATTCCTGGCAGAGGTGGAGCAGTATCAGCTTTGGTCTTTTGCAGCTATGTTTGCTAGTTTAAAGGTTTGCATATATTTCTGAATGTGGGTGCATGGTGAGTACACTTGAATATTCAATGCCTCGTTTTTTTGCTGTCTCACACCACCCACAGTAGCCCATACAGAAGCCCACTCAAGCTTAACTATTTGGAAAAGACAAAAGATCACATTATTCCCAGGAGGAAACAAAATGACCTTCCAATCCCGTTCTATGTTCAGGACAATGGACTGAGTAACAAAGTATCATGGATTTAATTTAGCAAAAACAGGCTGTAAATCATTATTATAAATATATAGTGTTAAATACACTGGCCCAAACCTTTCTTTTGTGTAACTCTGTTGGATTCCAAGCTCTTATAGGGGCCATGTCTCCCTGGCTATCCTCTCTACCTTCCTATATGTACTTGTCATAAGGCAGGAACACTATCCCTGAATTACTGCTGGCATGGGCATGAAATACATTAACACATATCTTATAAAGGTTAATTTTATAGGCATATAAAACCCTATATATTCTTTTGAACAATTAGTTCTGGCAGCAAGCCCTTTAATCCAATAAAGCCTCATTATGTCAATAGCAGACCTCATGCCACATACAAATCTTATAGCTCCTGTAAAGCAGCCATTGTGAGGGTCAATTAGCTGTCAAGAATGCAGGTCCAGGCTGAAATTATTTGGGCTGCAAAGCCAAAGGATTCACACTGAGTCAAACTTCTCTCTTGCAACACCCCTGAGCTTGGAGCTCACTGCAGAAAACAGAACACCCTCTACTGACTTCAACAGGCATAGTGGAAAGCACACGAGGCTTCTTTCCAGTCTTGGGTGACCCCACCAAAGTTACCATATCCCATTAATGGGTGAAGAGCCCCTGCTGTTGAAGTAACAATAAATGACTGTATGTTGTAGGGATGATGACTTCTCAAAGTGAGTTTCCAACCAAAACATCCTCAGTCAAATAGTCTCCTTTTATGTTACAGGGGCTACACCCAGGTAGCAATGAGAGCTGAACAGCTCTGTCCCTGTCAGACCTCCAGCCAGAGGTAAGAGAAAAATGAAAGCTACTGAACACAAACTTTGTAGCTCCAAAGCCTCATTTTTCAGAGGTATAAAAAGAGATGTGATATCCTCATTAAAAACAGAGCCCTGTGAGCATAAATGAACTTCAGCCAACACCTTGCCATCTCCCAAAACAAATCAACTGCTATTGTGCTTTGAAATTTTATGATCCATCAACTTCAGTGTCAACTCCCTGCCTAGTTAACATTAATGAGAAGGGCTGAGGAGGTATTTCCAGGGGTATGGGAACTACTTTGCTTCAAATGCTGTTTTGTTTTGTTTTTGGGAGCAGCCCCTAAAAACCAAAGCACCCCACAGCATCCCCAAAGCTCATTGGGACCATTTGTGTGTGACATCTGTTCCAGAGTGGTCAGAGCCACGACCAACCCTTCTGGTCACTCCTTTCACTTCTAACACATACAATGCATGATGAAACACTTCTCTTTTGCTTTCCAGCACATCCCCTCTCCCCCTGGCTTACAAGCCTCTCCCCTCATTGCATCAGGTTCAGCCATGCAGAGATAAAGACTTTGATTTGCTCTGCAGAAGGTAAGAGCTAGAGGGAGGAAAGAAAAAAAAAAAAAAGAAGACACAAAAGTACCAGTTGTGGAGGAATTCAGTGTTTTTGCCACACTATTCCTCCAGTTCCAGGCATCAGCTCTAGTCAATTCCATCCAAAGTCATTTACCATTTGAGGACCTACACAGATATGATACCTGATGTAAAGCAGACAAATGTTTCCATTGATTCAGATGAAATACTTGAGCAGAGCTGTGGTTGGCCATGGCTAGAGCTCATGTGCCATTTGTCATGGTTTAATAAATAAACCATTAATTACAAAACAGAGCCAGATAAATCCTGATGGGGCACATCTGCAGCTGTAGCTCTCTTTTGACTCATATAATTAATGGCTTAGTACTACACTAAGCCTCACAGTTAAGTGGGGATCAGATAATCTAGGAGTAATACTATGTTAGCAACGTTCATGCATAATTACTGCATCCAGCATAACTGACAAGGTCACTCCTTGTTTTGGCCAAGATTTCCTTGGTGGAGACCTTCCATGTTGGGTGGGGATGTCTTGCCATAACAGTCTGTTTCTAAAGCCAGGATTTCAGCTGCCTGAGTGTGATACCATGGCAGAGAAGCAGGAGACAAATTCCCCATCAAAGGGGGAGATCAGCCCCTAACTCAAGCAGCCACCAGATGATGCTAAATGAGAAATGCAGGGGCTGACTGGGCTCTGGATGGCCTGCAGGCTGGGAAACGGGCCATCCCACTGCTGCTCACAGGTTTAAAGGAAAACTTCAGGTAAAACACCCATTGGCAAATAGCATTTTGCAAGAATGAAAGAGAGATCTGGACAACTGTGAACTCAAAGTGCCTTTTCTCCTACACAAAACTACAGCCTTGCTGTCAACAGTTTAAATGAGCTAATTTTTTCTTGAAGTAGTGCCTGATTTAGAAGCTTTCAACCAGTTCACAAGCCTTGCTGATACACCAGAGAGGAAACATGAGCCAAAACAAATGGCATTCATCTGCCCATGCAAATACTCCTCCAACCACAATGCACAGCCCCAGAGTTCAGCCAGTAGTCCCCAGAGTTGGCAGCTTTTACCTCTATCTATATGGGTGACATCAGAAGAGAAGTAGTTATGTTTTCTGTAACTGACAGCTGTATTTTGGACTCAAGCTAGGCTAATACACATCCAATTACCTGTGGAATTCCTTGACTATTTACCAACTTATTAGACTTACCATTTAAAGGGAAGTGTCAATTATCAGAGAAATGTAGTGGAATTGCCAGCCATTTACATGAGAGTCATTTAACTTCATAGGATTTTAACAAGGTTGCAGCTTCCTGATGCCTACAGTTCTACTTATTCTACAGTTTCAAGGCAAAACCCCAGATCCTTAAAACAAATATATTACAGAAGAGACTGGCACAGAGAGGAGAGGAAGGAGAAAGGATTTGTCTTTGATTTGACTCTATCCAGACTGGAGAGATAAATAGACACATGATTAAAAAACCCCAAACAAACTCAAACCAAAACCCACTAGATTTGAGCATGGCAATTTCTTCCAATTTAAGGAGGTGACTTTGCCCATTTCAATTTGAATGGAAAATGAGCTTTGTTTGGAAGCTTAATGCATCAATCCACAGAAGATGTTTAAATCACATATCGGCTCTTTCTGAGTAATGTCCACCAGAAAGTATTCACCTGAGTTAATTCTGTTTCCCAAACGAAGTAAAGTGCAACAATAAATAATACCTAATGTGTAATTCCATGTAAAGACAGGACCAATCTTTTCTTTTATTAGACTTGGTACAGTAGATGTGCTATGCATTTTTAATACCTTTAAATAATTTAGGAGAAACAGTGCAGACTAAGACTGGCAGGAAATAGTCTAAGCTCCTAATTTTAGGAAGCAGCCTATAAATGAAATTTCAGAAGACATAACTTATTGATTAAAGTTAAACTACTGTTGTCACACTCCAGAAAGAAAAAAGAGTAGCATATCTTATTCCTCTTAATTATTACACTATTATTGCCATTTAGGAGTACCACGAAGACAACCAAAGAATCCCAGCCTGGGACTTCACTGTTCTATGCTCTGCCCAACCAGTGCAGAATAAAGAGCTACAATCTAGATGTGAGATATTAAAGCAAAAAATGGCTCCTGTTACAAGCAAGCATCAGCTTCTGATTTTTGACAGGCAGCAACAGCAAATGCATTTCTGACTCTCCATTTTCTTGTTGGCTGGTTCTTAAATGTATCTCTCCCTCTTCCCCACCCATCAATCCTGACCCTTATTTCCCTCATGCGATATTTCTGTCCTTCCCATAAATGTGATGTTCCTGATAGGCCAGGCATGCAGGATGCTGATTAGCACTGTCAGCTTTAAAGTTTCCCTAACCTATTTCTTAGGTAATCTTGTACAAAAGCCTATCTACAGCCAGCACATGTGACAGAGGTGCAGTAGCTCACCCTTTACTCCAGAAACACCTGCAATAAATCAGAGAAAAGCTCTTAGCCCAGATGTTGAAAGGTGGGGAGGGTCATAACAACCTGGCTGAAGCTGGAACTTGAACCCAAATCCCACTGTGTGGACTCTTCCCTGCAAGCTCATCATGGTGAAGGTTGGTAGTGGATTCACAGTGGGAAAATAGAAGGCAAAGCATAATGCACGAGCTTATGCTGGCAAAAAGAAATGCAAATGAGTAACTCTACTCACAGGATCAGTCTCCATAAATCCCGAATCATGTTTGTTTTCAAATACTTCCTCCCACAGCTGCAAAATGTGTGAGGAGGCTGAGAAAGAGTCATCTGCAAGTACAAAGATTCACACCACTTAAAGTCAGCTTTATTAAAAACAAGCTGGATGTATTTACCAAAGGACTATACAAGCAACCTTGGTCATCTCCCTTCCTTCAGTCAATGCACAGGGGTCCAAGATGCTCTGGAACTCAGCAAGAAGGATATGGTTTTTCAGCCAAGTGGGCTGAAACAGCTTCCACTTCCACTTGGGAGATTCACTGCAGAAAAGACCTCGTTTAGATCACATTTTATAGCCTGTGTCATGATGACTAAATAACTTAATAGCTCCAAAACCTCTTACTTAGGGAAAGCTACCTACTGCACCACAGGTGGTAAATCCTACCAAGAGAACTTGGCCTGGAAAAAACTGGGCTTTTTAAAACAAATCAACCAAAGCCCCAGGAAAACCACTAGGTGAGAAAGTTATATCATTATGAAAGAGATCAGAAAAGTTATGGTAAAATTTCAGAGCCTGAAACTTTTGATCAGTTTGTACTAAGCTCTAAAAGACTATGTAAATATTTCTTGCCATAAAACACCAATCTATTTCAAGAGGAAATCATAGCACACACTACAAATACCTATTACCACAACCTGGTCTAGGGAAGTTGGAACTAGATGATCTTTAAAGTACCTTCTAACCCAAACCATTCTATGGTTCTACAAAGGGTCATATAAATGCTCCCAATCAGCAGTATCAGAACTTTCTAAACAGCTTTTCCCTAAAGCCATATATAGCACAGAGCTAAATAAAACCTTTTTTTAGTCCTTAAGTGAGGTGAATTGCTTAACATAAAATGCAGCTTTATTATCTAATAAAACCTTCCATCACACTGAATCACCCTGTGCATTCATGGACACAGATAAAATGTATGTGTGTACACATGGAACCTTATTGCATATCCCTGTGTTTCACCATCTGCCAAGGGGATTAATAAAAACAAAGTTAGGTTTAAAATACCATATATGCACCCAGAGAAGGAGGTGCTATGGGAAAAACAAGGCAAGCCAGAAAGACTGTTCTGTTAGAACCAGAAAACACATCTTTACCATGAGGACACAAAAAGTTACAGCTATATGCTCTTCATGTAGCAGAAGTTACAAATGAGTGTGATTGATTAAAGCTTGTTTGAGTCTAGAGAAGTGAAATATGACAAATGTCAATGTGACAGAGAAATGTCAAAATAGATGAGGAATTACACATGCCAGTGACTGAACAAAAAACAGTTAAGTCAGAGACAAAGATGACATGCTGGATTGCCCAAAGTTAATTATCTGGACAATTAATAGAGTGTCTGCAACTTTTTTTTTTTTTTTTGGTTGTTATTAAGAGCACAGGCTATTGAAGAAAGGACAAAACTATTTCCAAGAGTCTGTATTCATTTCCTCACAAGAGGATGCTGGGCAGTGAAATAGAAGATATTCTTACCCTGGAGATCACTAAGCCAGCTGCTAAACTATCAAACAGTCATGTCACCTACTACCAAAATCATACCAATCTCTTCCTTGGGCTGTCATCAGTGTCAAAATTCAATGCCCACCTCATTTTCCAAGCTGGTAATTTGACAGGGATCCTAGATAAGGAAAAATATTTGTATGTCTTTAATGCTACAAAGTAAGACATAGAAGTCAGTATTTCTGTACCTTGACCTGCCAGAAATAAAATTTAGCTTCCTCCTGTTCTCCTTAATTTTATCATGCACTAGTTTTCAGGAAATTCCTATATTACTCTATTTTTAAACATTCAAGAGATAAATGTGGTTCCCAGATAAATTTTTTATATGATGACACTTCTTAATTTGGCCACAGACCAGACAGATGCAAATACCTACTTAGTCTGAGGAAATAAAGATGTTTAATAAAAAAAAAATAAAAATCACTTATTTAAAAGAAAAAAAAAAAATGAAAGAGGCTATCAGTAGAGAGTTATCTGAGCCTTTTTCTACATTACTGGTACAGGACTACATTAGTATCTGGAATGAGAAATACCTGACAGATTTCCTTTCTAAGCACACATTTGTGACAGTAAAAAGCATGAAGGTCACATTATTTTGAAGACACAGTACTACATTTTAGCTCTTTTCCCCTAGTCTAATGACATCCTGGGAAATACATTTGCATTTACCACTGCCATTAAGCATCACATCCATCAGCTGCAAGCCACTTCACCCAAGGCAGCAGAGAGTGGAAATAAGATATGATCCAACTCTAGTGTTTCTCCAAAGGGTCTCCCTGCTGACAGCCCCTTCAAATATCAGATGCAAATTAAAGCACCTATTTCAACTAAGCAAAGGCACATAGCACATCCAACCAAGCCCTGCTAGACCTGGGAGGGTGAGCAGCATTGTCCCAGCAAGCTCTGCTCATCAGCCAGCTCAGACCCACCAGGAGAACTCCTGGAGCTGCATTTATTCATTGGGGTCTGGCACAATGATGTATTTATGCTGCTTTCAGCACTTAGCCAACACCTTTGCACTATATGTATATTCATTCTGGAGGATTTTACATCATTTAACAGCTCAAGATGTAGGAATTTCCGGAGTTGCCTTGATCCTTAAATGAGGGTGTCTTTCAGCACAGGGATCAAAAAGCCAAGCTGTTCCTGCTTCGTGTTTAAATTCAGCATTGTTGCCTTGAAAAGCAAAAGCCTGAGAGGAGAGACCCTTTGCCAGGTTAACATTAGTTTAACATGCCATGTGGAGATTGAAACTGGTTTTACAAACACAGTTCCTGTACAAGCACCAGGTTTTAGCCCAGGGGAAGGCTTTGCAGCAGGGAAACCAACTTCAAACAGGCATACTAGGAGAGAGCCCGTGCCTTCAAAACACATTATATCCATCCTTGGATGACAAATAAGATGATGCATTGGGGAAGCTGCACTTCCTACATTATTCTCTACACAAGAAGGCCTGGAAAAGCAACTGACATTTAGGGGGTTAGAGCTGATGTACCACCTCAGGAAAAGTCTCTTTGGTGAGCAAAAGATGACTGGTTGGGGAAATGGCACTGGGCAACAATCTAAATCCTGGAGTAAAGTGATTTTAGTAAAACCCTACATTTCTACAAACACTAAGAATACCTTACACATTATCCAAGATATCCAAACAGCCTTTTTGCCCTCACTCCCTGCAAA
>JAOEGS010017303.1:26996-38122 GCA_025447755.1 Corythornis vintsioides | reverse complement strand
GCAGAAAAGACAGCACTTCAGAGTCATTCTCTGCCTGGCCAGCTTAAATATCACCATTTTCACTTGCCTGGTGGGGCCACATGCGGCATGAGAGCACAGTCCCAATGAAACTCAAGTACTGATGACTGCAGAAAGACCTTGGTAGGGCCACCTCATCTGCAGGGATTGCTTTGACTGTATGCTGAACTCCACTGTTCCTCAGTAGCATCTTGCTCCATCCCTGGTGGCCATAGCAGCAGAGCTGGGAGACAAATGAGCAGCCCAGCCCCCAAAGCCTGACCTCCAGCCACTGACATAAACCACCCAGCAAACCTTCATGACAAAGCAGCCACTCCCCAGTGAACAGCTCAGCATCTCCCCCAGGAAACAGAAAATGACAGAACTGTGTCATTTGGTCTCTGCCCAAGGCAGAAGCTCTGCAGAGAGGCTGGGGATGGCTCTTCCCAAAAACACAACCTTGATGGCTGGCAAAAAGAATTCTTTTTTTTTCCTTCTGACTTGCATCTAACTTTCTTAGTGAACTCAGAAAGCAAACTCCACTTCAGGATACAATGTTGAAGGAGTCTCCTCTAGTTTGAGGCTGTTGCAAAATAGTTCTCTGCTATGCCTCTCATACCTGAAGCAGCAGTGCTGAATGGGCCTTGAGTAACATGAAATTTTAGACAAAGTAATCAAAAAATATGTTCAGTTTGATAAAATCAGATCAAATCAACGTGCATTTGTACCTGAGACAAATGGACCATTTTTACACTTCTGGAGAATATTCTGTTACTGATTGAGAGCCTCATTTTTTATAGGGAAGAGGACAAGTGGCTCCTGCAGCTACAGACAAGGAGGCAACCCAAATGAGACAGGGCATTGTTACAGAAGCTCCCTGCTGTCTTCCTCCCCTCACCAATCCCCTCATGTAAAAGTTGGGGAAAAAGGTGTGAAAAAACCCATGTACTCTTCATGTTGCTAGCAAAGGAGAAACAAAAACCATGTACTTTTTACATGTTGATGTCAGGGGATCCAGGGGTTTTGTTCACTTAGTGAATTCACTATGAGTCAACTTGAAATGCTTTCCTTCCTCTTAATGCAACCTCCAGCTGCCATCAGTGCCCTTGGGAGTGGCACTGCTAGGTGTCAGATGTGGTACCAAACATTCTAGAAAGAAAGCAACTATTTTCTCAGCATTTTGTTTAATTCTGCAATAAAATACATTCTACTGTTCACAGAGTAACTCTTTATCAATCATTTTACTCAGCAAGACAGACCTATACAATTTATGTTCTTTTTCATTCTCAGAACACAGAGGTGTAATGCTGTTTAACTGCAGGTGTATTACTGGGATGCATACACTTATTATATACCAGAGAAAAGGGATGTCATCCAGATGGAGATGGATGAGTTGGAAGTGGGAACCAGTGAACTTGATGAGGTTCAGAAACAAGACCAAGTGCAGGGTCCTGCACCTGGGTCAGAATAATCCTCACTATCAATCCAGGCTGGGGGATGAAGTGATAGAAAGCAGCCCTGTGGAAGAGAACTTGGGGGTTCTGCTGGATGAGAAGCTGGGCATGAGGCAACAATGGGCACTTGCAGCCCAGAAGGCCAATCACATCCTGGGCTGCATCAAAAGCAGCATGGCCAGCAGATGGAGAGAGGTGATTGTCACTGCTCTGGTGAGAACTCACCTGGAGAACTGTGTGCAACTCTGGAGCCACCAACACAAGAACAACATGGACTCAATGGAGCAAATCCAGAGAGCTGTAGAAATGTTGAGAGGTTGAAACACCCCTCCTATGAGGCCAGGCTGAGGGAGTTGGGGTTGTTCAGCCTGGAGAAGGATCCAGGGAGACCTTATAGTGTCCTTCCAAGTACCTGAAGGGGACCTACAGAAAAGCTGGAGAGGGGCTGTTTACAGGGACAGTGTCATAAACTAGAGAAGGGTAGATTGAGATTGGACATTAGGGAGAAGATTTTTACTATGAGGGTGGTGGACACTGGAACAGGTTGCTAGGGGAGGTGATGGAGGCCCCATCCCTGGAGACATTCAAGGTCAGGCTTGACAAGGCTTTGAGCAACCTGACCTAGTTAGAGATGCCCTGTTCACCACAGGGGGGTTGGACTAGATGTCTTGTAAAGGTCCCTTCCAACAAAAATCATTCTATGATTAATTACTTGCTGACACTACTAAACAGAAAGAATCAATAGAGATAACTGCATTTTCATTTAAGTGTATGTTAACAAAAAAAAAAAAAGTAAAAAGATTTGAGTATATTTAGCTCTGTTTGTGAGCAGTGTCCAGAGTCTTTGTTTTTAACTTTGAAAGGTTAAAAAGTTTAATTGGATTAATTTGGTGGTCTACTTATATCCAATAGGAATATTTTGAGCCATTACAGAATGTCTCTTATGTTGCCCGAGATACAAAGCAATGAAATCAAGATGAGAATTTGTTATTGGCTGGATCCAATTATTTCCGCTGGCAGAGAAGATCAATTTGTGATAAGAATTAGAATGAAATAACTGGGATAAGAATTTGAGAAATCGTGACCTTAGAGTAAGCTAATATTTCCCTTGCAAAAGTTTAGATGCAGCCTTTATTTTACACTCTTATATATGGGAAACTAATCTAAAAAGAAAATACCAATTTTCAATGTCCAGGTTGTTTGCCCTTTCTCACTGAACAGAAACCACCAATAAATGGATTCTTCCTATTCTGCATGCCACACATGTTTAACCTTTCAAGTCTGAGTACCAGCTACCAGAGCTACTTTATGCTGCAAGAACTACTCACAGCCTACTCATCGATTGAAAGGGAAAACTGCCAAAAAATGTCAGTAAAGAAGTCTTGAATCAGCAGGGGTTGAACTCATCAGCTGATGTGTCCATAAGAGCACCGAATACCCTTTCCTCAGAGGTTATGGGGAGTCTTGTACCTCACAGTAGCAAGCTCCTGCAGAAGTGATGCCTTCCTGATATGTCTGCCCACCTCCTCCCAGGCTCTCCCCTAACTGTAAGGCTGACACCTTTAATTGCCCAAGGGAAGCAATCAGCCAGAGACCAATATTAAAACTGCATCAATTCTTTTACCCCAAACAATGTCCCTTCTACTCTTCCCCTGCTTTTGTTCCACATAGTGAGAACATAAGATTTTTTTTATAGAATAACATCAAGGTGCTGCTTAAGTGACACGTAAAGCTGATTTTAGCAAAGACTGCTAACTTCTCAGGTTCACAACCCTCCTGTATCCTGTGACTCCTGCATGCAAAAGCCGCAAATGATGTTTCACACATAGTGCAGATCCAGCCCTCAAACAGAAAGACAATTTTGGCTACTTCCTGCGAGACAAACACCCCCTTCCCCCTGCCCCCAGCCTCAGCATATGTGGCATTTCCTCAGTTCAATCACCCACAAGTTTCTAAAGGAGAATTTAGCTTTTTGATTTCCCTTCAGGCTGTGAGAAGTTGGTCTGATCTTCCCTCTCCCATTCATTTTGCAGAAACTTCGCTCTCTTTTCCAGGCTAGCAAAATTTTATTCCCTTTTTGCTCACCCAATTTATCTTCTCTGTGCCCTTGGGAATGGCCCCAATGCAGAGGCTTCTCCACCAAGGGCTGGGACAAAGCCACACACTGTCTCAACCCATGCTAAACTGGGGACAGATAATAGTTTATGGCCAGAGGGTTGGATCAAGCCCTCACTACCATACCTATGTAAATTGTAATGCTAGTATGTGCCTTCTGACTAAGATAACAGAAGATGAGAACTGGGTGTGAAAGGGCACTTCAGACATATTCCAGCTTTGGAGAGTGATGGCAGAGTGGGACAGCATTTGCAATATCCCTGTAGGATTTAAGACAGCAACTGTATTATCATTTTAAACATATTATAATTAACAAATTATTTTACAAGCCATCAGTGGTGGTTTCCATGGATGCTGCTGACAGCAGAGCACAAAGCAGGAGCAGTGGGAGGGAGAGGTCACACACTGCACTGATGGGGAGAAGACAGCCACGTTCACCCCTGCTCTACACCTGAGGACCACCCCTGTAGCTCTTTCATACCAGAACAGGTATGGGCTTTAATTTGATTGTCTTCAACATTCAATCAAACCATCTACAGTAGGTCAACCTTCTGATGGGAACTAAATGCAATTCTTTAATTAGATGTAGGAACTGTGACACTAAGTTAAATCATGCTTAGAAAACCAAAAACTGCTAAATTATACCTAGTGGGATTTACAGATGATTTACTTTAAAAGTAATGTTATTACACAGCCATACCCCAAGGACCTTTCCATAGGTGTTAATATTCCACTTAACAGCAGACAAGGAGAATATATCCACTTACATGGAAAGATGAACAACAAAGCTTCTGCTAAGACTTTTTAAAATAAAAGTAAAGATTCCCAATTATAGACCAGAGCTTGCAGTTCCTTTCACACCTCCATTTGTTTGGGGTTTTTTTGTTCCAACTGAAAAATGATGTTATGGGTAGGTAATGTGGGGGCCACATGCTTGTGCTCTGACCTAAGCAATGCTGGTGAAGCCAGCTGCAAAAGGGGACACTGAATCCTAGCTCAGCAGCAGGTAATTAAAGTGAACACATATTTTCAAAGATCTGTCCTATTATAAAGTAGCATTTCAACTCAAATGTAGCAGTTTTAAAACTTAGTATTTCCTCAACACTAACAACTGACACAAATGATTGCTTCTGGTTTAACATTAACCATTTTAGTGGCTTTCCCCTCTAAAGCCAAGCACTTTCTTTTGCATCACTTTCATCTCTTCTGACACAGCCCCAAGATCAACTGAAAAGTCCCTAGCAACTTCTGCAGAAGGAGACATACTCCAAATCTGCTTCATGAATAAGATCTGTTTCCTTAGTGTATAAAAGTAAAAAGTATTTTAAGTTTTCCTTCAAACATTCATCAATAACAACATTTACCATACATTTTGTGGTCTGTCTAGCTCCCTAAAGGGATTAGCAACAAATCCAAAAGGAGACAGAATTCTGCTCTGAATGCACAGACTAAAATGAAAGCAAGGAGCATGTTGATGACAACTACAGCACAGAATGATATAATAAATATACTGGGATGAGACAGAAGACAGACAAACAGCTAATGCTTTTCAAAGATTGATGTAAGAATTGCTTTACAGAACTGCTAAAGAAGAAAAAATTGTGATGATAACATCACATCTTTTTACCTATCAGGGAACAATTTTTGCACTTTGCTAGAAACCAAAAGCCACCTGTGCACAGCAGCTCTTTGGTAGCTCCTTGTATGCAGCAGGATGATTACTACATCTGCAGGGGATGGGTGCCTCTGCCCTAACACTGCAGACAACCTTGGCAGAAAATCCAAAGCCTGCTTCTTTCAAGATAAATCCTTGTCCCTTCAGTCTCTCTTTGGAATATGACAGACTAGAAACTGGCATGACTTCCCTGTCCCTTCAGCAAAGGAAGACACCAAAATCCTGCCACTGCTCTCTGGCAGTCACTTTTTTCCAGTGCTGCATTTATTTCCGAGAAGCAGCTAAAAGTTTGACTTTGCAGCATCAGAACAAACACAGCTGGGGTTTGCCAGGCAGGAAAAGTTAGGGATTTCACCAGTTTGATGTGAAGACAAGCTTGCTCTATCAGTATTTTTATGTCTCATCCCAAATTATGAATGTTTTCAAGTCATGAACAGCATTAAAAAGATTTTTTTTTTCTGGAAGCCTGCAGCACAGAATTGTTAACTCTAGAGTTTATTCTGCAATGGATTATAAATGACATTTAGTGGCATGATGGATATATCCTGGCTTTGCAGCATAAAGATGATCTCAGAGTACAAGCCTTATTCCTTGTTTCACTAATATGCTGCACATGGATCAGTGTTGTCAGCAGTCTGTCTTCAGTATTTTGATTAATCATGTTAACATGTATTCCTAAATTGAGTTATTGCTCACATTTCTGAGCATATTTATGCTAAGAACTGTCTTTTTTTTTTTTAATTTAAGCATTTATGAAAGCATTAGTTTGTGGCCAACAGGCTTAGCTTTGTAAGCTCTGTTGTTTCAAAATGAATGCAAGATTGTGCAGAACAAAAAAAAATAAAATAAAATCACAATTTAGTTTCAATGGAAAAAATATCTTCTGGGGATTATTTTAAATCTTACCCTATTCTCTCCAGTTTGCATGTCTGTAGCAAGATTTTTTTTTTCTCAGCCCATACATGTAAGTCATCATTCAACTCTCCTTTTGACATGAGGGCAGAGAAGGTATGGATTTCCCAAACAAGAACTGGTCCAATTTTGGGACTTTTCACAATATGATTCAAATTAAACACTTATAGAGTAATGATATCTAATGACCCCATGCTAACATATTTTCATTCAACACTAAGATGTAGGATATTCAGACAGATGCAGCAGCAATTTACAGCCTCCATTAACAAAAAGGGTGAAAGGCACAAGTCAAGACAGGCTTCACAGGAGTTCAGTATGGAGACTAACAGAAGGAAGCAGTGTAAATATGCCTGAGATAGGTTTATCACACAAACTGTCAAAAAAAAAAACCCTAACAAAACCATGCCAGTGGTACCTACACTCACCGTTAATCAAAGATCTGAATTCTTTCCAACACAAGACCCGACTCGTGATGTTAGAAACCTTTCGTGTGTGAAAAACCTTACATTTTTCCTCAAACAAAAACCTAAAGGAATGTAGAAGCTGTATGAAATACAGTCCTACTTTCTTCTCCCACTGAGTGGCAAAAAACTACTCAAAACATTGAAGAAAACAATATGCAATTTTCCTCTAGACAAAGAGCGTAGTGGCTTTTGATACATATGCACCTAACTGTGGCTTTCTGTGAGCACAGTTAATTTCTCTAATGCATCTAACAAAAGAAAATCCTTTTTAAAAATATAAAGGTGAAAATTGGGATCTAAAGCTGAGCAAGTGGAGGGAGGAACAAAACACAAAAGCAGCTCCAACACTTAAGGCAACCTGCACGCACAACATCTATAGATGAGGCTCTTGCTATGAAACACATTTATGTGGGTCATTATCTTCACATGATACCTGTACATTCCAGGAGCATTCAAGTGACCACTTTATGCACAGCTCAGCAAGCCACTTACATACACACATGGGTGGCTTTTAAAAAATCCTGAAATTATGTCAACAAGTTGGGGAAATGGGGGCTTCCCAGCTAGGGAAAGAAAGAACAGCAGAGAGTATGTGCAAAGGGCTGGGCCCGTCCTATCCATTGTGTTGGACATGAAAAGCAAGATGTGCAGATGAAGTTAAAAATACAATTTTGACTCAATAGAGGACAGTAGAAAACATCAACTCTACCTATATGGAAAAGGCTTCAGAGCCACCTTTGCTGTGCAGTTCTGTTCAAATAAGGAGGAGTTGGAAGAAAGCAGCAAGAAGAAAATAAAAGAGTTGTGTAGGTGTGGGAAGGGGTAGATGGCTGTACCAGCAAATTGCTTTGAAAAATTGGCTGGTGATGAGCTGGGGCTGAAACAGCAATTTCTCTGTGTGGGCTCTGCAGAGTGGAAAGCTTGGGAACCATAACAGATCCCTGAAGATAAAAGACAGATGGGCTTTTCTAGAAGTTGCCCAGTCATGCCCCCCATGTGGCTCCGTGATGTTTAACACAAGCAGTGCAGTGTGCCCAGCTGGTCCACGAGCTGTCTGGACCTCACCACTGCCACCCCTTGTCACCAACTCACAGCCTGGAGAACAGGACTACCAACAGCCCCAGGGGCCTCTCTGAAGGGGTACCAGGTACCCCAGACAGCACCACTGAAGCACCCAGGCACTGTGTCATGGTCAGACAGACACGTGGTCAAACATTTTGCCACTTCAGCAAGCTAGGAAATTCTGGAATTAAGCTCAAAAAGCACTCCTGACTCCTGTGTTACCAACTTCTGCCTCTCCAGTATTTTAAAACTCTTCTTAATGGAAACCCTGTGGATGTGCTCCTCAAGCCTGTGCCTGCACAACACACATCTGGGGATAGGGACCAGCTCCACGCTGTCACAGGGAACTAGCTCCTGCTTCACACTGATAAGGAAACACACTATACATTAAATTTCCTTTTACAATATCGTATAAAACCCTAATTACAATCTCATGCCTCCATAACAAATGCATCAAACATTTAGTTCATGCACAAATGTCAGCCTTCAACAATTTTTTTCATGTGGCTAAGTTTATAATTAAGGGTTTGCTTTATTCAGCCAGTGAAGTACTAGGGCATAACCACAAAGCCCAGCTGTATTTCTATTTCCTATAGGATTTTCTCAGATATATGCAAAACCAGAACAACTGACCAGATACATTGAGATAACCTGCATGGTCAGTGGTTTTACAGACCTACAGCTGGAACAGAAAACTCTTTGTGAGCCTTGATCAATGGAGACAACCAGAAAAGCACTTAATTTGAACACGTAGCAATGTTCCAGTCCAGGTGACCATTAATCCACATGCTTCTCCCTCTTTCTTCATGTCATTTTAAAGATGGACAAAGCTATTATTTTTCTTCTTACAGATATTAAAAACAACCAAACAATTAAGTAGGATTCTTTGTGGTAGTGCTTTAAAACAGATTTTTAAACAGGGTTTACACCTGTCAGTCACTTGGCCTAAAAAGGCCTCTCGTGATCAGACATGGGTGAGTCCTGAAAAAAAGAACTTACACAAAATTGACAAGAACCTTCTTCTGAGTTGGTGGTCACTTCTAGACACTCATCTCTCATACAATCCCATACATGAAATTTGCTCAGTTTGCTGATCCACTACAGGCTTAAACCATGCTAAGAACTTCCCATGTTTGGTTCTTGCATTGAACATTCCCTTGACTTCAGGAAAAATTTACAGACATTAGCTGATCATAAACTTTCCAACTGCAATGAAGTTCCAGGCTTTACAGCCATCAGCTTTTATCAAGATGACACAAAAGGTGGATTTACCAAAACACAGGTAATCTGAGGCTGCTATAAACATGTACAACATAGCCTCACAATTCCATGGTGGAAATTTAAGAGTAGTCTTACATTAAAACTTGAAATAAATTCACCACTTAGGCAAGAAAAGCATTTCAAATTAGGATGCACAGAACAGGTGATTTGCTCCTTTTCATCTATAACATAGCCATTAAACAATTATTAAATTACAGAGTTATCACATTAAATGGTCTCTGGAAGATCACACGACAACAATGAATAGACTCCACATCACACATAGGTATGCTAAACGTGACTATTACTCTTAGATAATTAGCCTCTAAGCCACATGAGATGAATGTGGGTAGTGTCATTGCATAGACATGCCACAAGACATATTGCCCTGGTTAATCACATGTGATTTCACCCTGTTCTAAGGCTCTAAAGAGAAAGAGGCTTTGAAATGTTTATACAGAAAATAGAAATTACGAATAAAACATTTTGCCATCAGCAATGGCAGTGAAGTAGGCAACGTTCAATATCAGAATTTAAGACCACAAAAGCCATAAAGTACAAAAGAGCTCCATTTTCAAAACAAAGTAATTGGATTAACCCAAATCTGTAGTAAATATCTTTTTATAGATTTTATCTCATATAATTTTGAGAACGACAGGAAAGAGTATCTGATTTTTAGGAGTGAGACTTATGGGCTTAATTTCATTGAGCCTATTGGAAATGAAATACAGCAGGAATATATAGCAAAAATAATTAGTGTGCAAATGTTCTTCTTGTGTAAAAGGTATAAAGCAAGAAAAGGTATTTAAGATCTGGCTAGAAAGCACATATGGCTGGAAGAAGCTGGATACACACACACACACACACACACACACACACACACACACACACACACACACACTGTATTGCAGTACAGGTTCTGTACAGACAGCTGCACTCCTTCAAGTGACATAGAAGATATTGGACAAAAGTCCAATCAATGATTTAAAGATGGGAAGCAAAAGGGAAGTACAGACCAATTTAATTAGGTTCCTACCCAGGCTTATGACATACATTACAGCAGAATTTATTGGCCAAACTGACCAAGGCTCCATTGTCCAGGGAACAGACTGAGAAAGTAGAAGCCTGTATCTCCAGAACCTTCAAAGCAGAGACCGGGAAGGTGAAGAAAACAGAATAATAAAACAGCAGATGTGCTTATTTTTAGTCAATCAGAAAACACACTGACAGTACTTCACTGGCTTAGCTGAAATCCATGCTGCACTTGCTATGTGACAAAACACACCAGAAATTCTGCACTGAATCTTTTGGGAAGCAGTACCCCAATCACAGCCATCTAATAATATAAGAAGTTAGTTAAGCCATCTCTTTCATAACTAGAATTATTCTGTATCTGTCTTCTGTCCCTCTCTAGATTCCTAATACTTGAAACTTTTCTTTTGAAAGTCTGGTTTGTTGGCAGAAATGCTACCATTGCATATTGTCAGTGCTGGAACCTTGACAAGGAGCAGCAAATCTGACCATCCACTCCCCTACAACCAGAAAGAAGGGACACTTAACACTTGCCAGAAATATGTTGGTCTATGAGCTCTATACCACAGTGACAATTGAAAAAGCCCTGATCAACATTCTCCCTAAAAATAAAGCAATTCAGAAATGTCACTTCCATTGTCACAGCTGATGTCACAACTGTGAAGTGCCACTTGGAGTTACTATTAGCCTAATTAAGACAATTATAGAGTATTTAGTGTTTAATAGGCTCTTGGCTTTGACTTTTGATATGAAAATCTGCATATTCCTACATGTTTTACAATTTTAAAGCAGCTCAAAGTTCAACTTCAGGGGACCAAGAAGAATGCAAGACACTGAGAAAAAGCACTTCTCTTGTTCAAGCAAGAAGTGTATCATCTTGCTAGCCATAATGGGCTTTTGGCACAGCTTTGGGCAGTGACTCAACAGGAATACAGAGCCAGAACCCTCTCTCATCAATCACCAAGCTCTTCCATCCCTTCTACCAGGGTCTGTGGTATCAAAGGATCAGGCTCTGTTGCTTCATTTCTGGCAGCACAGGGTCACACTGAAGGAATGCAGATGCATGGAGATGCTCAGGCCCAGAGACACCTTCACTTGAGAGGTTACCTCAGCCTCTGGTTTGGCCATGCACCCAGGACCACCTGGTTGCAT
>JAOEGS010017303.1:0-26896 GCA_025447755.1 Corythornis vintsioides | reverse complement strand
AGGCCCAGAGACACCTTCACTTGAGAGGTTACCTCAGCCTCTGGTTTGGCCATGCACCCAGGACCACCTGGTTGCATACCATGACCACTGTTCATCTAGCACTGGGCTTGAGGTTTGCCTGAAAACCCACATGCTGCCACACAAGTCAGAAGAGGTATTTCACTCCCACTTGGCTGTTGCAGAAGCAAAACTAGGCAAAAAAAATTGTGACATCTATTTTCTCCTTTCTTTAGTACAGAGGCTAATGAAGAGTTTCATGTACACCTAATTGTCATGCACTGTAGTTTAATATCCCTTTGTGGAGCTTATGGTCTAAACACACAAAGACATGTCAAGTCTCATGGAAATTAAGTGCTGGGGCATGAAACAAGCAGGAGGGAGGGACAGCAAGGTTGTTTCCTCCAGAAAACCACACCTCTGGGATAACAGGTGCCCTTGAGGGGAGAGCTGCAGCATCAGGAAAGTGACTTTGCCTTTTAATAAAATGCAATTTAGTAAATGCAGAGATGCAAGGCAAGTTCCAATGTACCAAGCTGCATTTTCTTAACTCCTTCAACCCCAGAAGGCAGCACTCTCCCTCCCATTAAGCCACCAAGTGCAGAGACCTTGAAAGGGATGGAGACAAAGCACTCTACCCAAAGCACCATCCCCAGCCCATTCCCTCACACACCCCAGTGGTCATCTCTCCTGCAGGAGCAAAGATTGTGCCTGACAGACAGTGTGAGGGTCTCTGTTCCATCCCTCCTTCAGGTCAGGCTGCTTACAACATGCCAATCACTTTCAAACCTCTTATGAGCAACAAACAGGCATGAGGGGGAAAGTCATCATTTCAGCAAGGAGAGAAAAAAAAAACCAAACTACTACATGGGCAGGTTTTATTAAAACAGATGGGTGTTTGGAATGTTTGCAGCAGTCCTCAGGGAGATGAATGAAGGGGATGGCCATGGATTAAGTGGAAAAGGGTGTATGATATAGACATTTATCATGCACACGTTTACAGGCTACGTGTGGTTTACAGCATAATTAATCAGTAGTTGTCTCCTATTCTGTACACAAATGCAGCCTCCTATCTTTTCAGACACATTTGATAAATAATTTATATCGTTCTGTGATTCAAATAATCTTCCTGATGGAAGATTCTGAGAAAAGTAACTGAAATTCCCACATGTGGAAACTCAAAAAGGCTACTGGAAACACTGTCCCTGTGCATCACTGGCACCTGAACGTTGAATCCCTGCAGACTCCAAGGTGCATTCACAGCCACTCTGGCACATGCACAAAGCCACACAGAAATATATGTATGATTATTGCTTATCTGACTTCAGCAAAACAGAGGAAGATGGGGAGAACTGTATCCTTAGAGAATTATGCTGCTTTTCAGCTCTCACCACATCTTTTTGTCCTGACTCTTAAGATTATGAAGCCAGAGTCACAATTCAGAAAAAGATCGAGTCTTCCTTTTGAGGTCAGTCTATCAGAAATCAGGAGAGATGGAAACATACATTTATAAAAAATAAATGTAATATATAAATCTGAGTATTTTTCCCTCTTCTACTAATCTCACACATCATATACAGAAAAAAACCCTATTCAGTTCAATGTAAAACCCCTCTTTGCAAGTATAACACGCCATATTTTCACAAGTTATTCTCTATTTACTATCCTTTTTTTGCTCCTGTACAGTTTCCTCCGTTGCAATCAGCATGAGTGTTTGGAGCACGAGCTGCTAGATTTATCTGCTCCTCCTTTCACATCAACATGCTGGAGGCTCTCATAAGCAGCTACACTAAGGATCCTAGTTAGAGGTTTGCAAGATCTGACACAAAACATGAACAAGTCACTAGAAGGAATTCCACCTTGCGCACCCCAAAACAAAGTTCAAGGAACACACACACATTTTAAAGCTAATAAATAATTTTTAAATGTGAAAATTACATAAGGCTTACAAACCACAAATAAGCAACACAACATAGTGAAGTATCCACTGAAACACTGTTCTTTAAAATTCAATTAGAGAATTCATTATGATATGGAAAAAGGAAAGCATATGCCTCATGCAAAAGTGCTACATGTACCTAAAGAAAGGGAAAAATATTCCTCACATTTTAGATATCCTTTCCCTCAACATGTAAATAAAAGGAAAAAATGAAGTTATTTTAAAAGAAAAGGCCGATATATTTTATATGTATTTTTATACTGCTCTGTCAACCCATGATTGATCCTTCTTTGCAGACACTCACTTAAAAAAGGTTAACTTCTTAAATTAAGACTGCTCAGATAAAATTACAATGATATATTTTCAGAAGTCAGATCACACAGCTTGTCACATAAAGCAGCTCAATATTTTCTACTTTGTTCCCTTCTCACAGAAGCTTCACAAAGCCTTTCCATTCTACACAACAGTGCACCCAAAGTTCGGATAAAAAGGAATTCTGCAATTGTTGTTCTTTATTTAAAAAGCATTAAATGCACATTAAAAAACCACGGTATGAAAATTCAGTGTCTTTGAGGAGGTGCAATTCCTGCATCTTATGTATTAGTGTGTTTTTTATCTGCAAAATACCAGTATACAGGCATTCCTCAAAGAGCCTATGTAAATTTTATCAATGGATCATCTCTAATCCCTTCAACATTTCATCTCTGCCTTCAGCAACTAATGAGTTAAAGATGATAAATACCATTAACAAAGGAAAGATCCCCTTCCCTTTGTTTCCTAAAGAATGCGGAAGCCTGACTTCCAGCAATGTATTTTTATATTCAGGGAAGTTCCCTAAGTGGACAATTTTACTTCTAGCTTTATTATTCTACCTTGAAAAAAAAAATAAAAAAAAAAATAAAAAAATTACTGTTTTCTGATTGTGTCTGTTTCCTTATAGGAAAATAAGGGGAAAATGCACAACACCACAAATCCAGAGTCCCTCTTAATTTCAGAGAAACTCTTATCAGAGCAAAGAATTATATGTAATCAGTGATTAAATATTAAACCAGCAAATATTACACATGTGAACTGCATTTCAGATGTAAAATTTGCCATTGATAACCCAGAAGGGGCCCAAATAAGTGACTGATGCCCCAAACAAACAGAAAAAGATTTCAGGTTTGTTGGGTTTGTTTTAACAAACAATAGGTAAATTACAAAACATACAGCTTGGTCCTACAATCTCCCCTTATGGTGGCTAATGTTTAGGTCTTCAGTAATACTGAAGGGATTATTTTATAGAGCCAGGAGAAATCATTAAGTGGTAGCAGCAGAGTTTCACTCACTGATTTCCTAAGAGCTGAATGATACAAATATTGGTAAATTCTGTTATATATTTTTACCAAAAAAAAATGTATCTTAGCAAAATATAAATTAAAACATTGCCTTAAGTATCATTAAAAATACACAGTATTTTATTGTTTTGAACGCATTAGTTATGAGCTTTAATTGACTTCTATAATGAGAGGGCAAATGTTCTGTATTATATAGCAAAAAATAATAATAAAAAAAAAATTACTACAAGTAGAAGACGGGAAGTTTTTCCAAGAAAATGGCTCCAAATTTTCCAAGAAAATTTTTACAAGTTACTTTCAAATGTATTCATTTTAAAGCTACACACATTTACTTACTTGATTTAGATGTTTTGTAAAATCTGCACATTCATATTTGAGGTCTGATATTAGTATTACACTGGAATTCTATCAGAACAATAAGAAGAGTCTCTTTTAAAAACATGGCCTGGATATAATAAAAGAAAAAAATAAAGTTTTTATAAAGCGTAGTTTTGCTTTTAAGTATTTTTTTCCGCCAAGATTTACATTCAATTTTTAAATTATTGAATTTCAGTCTTTTGGAATTGCACACGATTAAAGACAACATTTGAGGACCAAATGTTATAAATATTTATGCTTTAAAAATAAGATGGGTAGTCGAGTTAACATGTCCACAGCTCAGTTTTAATCCAAGTCTGGTAGCAATCACACAGTACCATTTTAAATGGAGCATCTGGCATGTCAGTGCACATTCACAAGGACAAGCAAGCCAATGCAGTGTCTCAGCAGAGAGAAAGAGGAAAGCACAGCAAGGATTTTTAAGTCCGAGGCAAATTTCATTCTAAGTTTTCAGGGAATTTGGGAGAAGAGTAAAGTCCATCCACCTTATTTCTGAAGGCTGCCTGCTGAAATCCCATACACTGGATTATGCAGCACTTGCAAAAAAAACCCAAATAAAAACAACAAACCCTGCTTCCATCTCTGTTGTTTCCTTCTACCTCATGCATCTTAGTCTTTCCAAAAAGAAAAGAGCAACCTAATTCTTAGATGAGGGTATTACTGCAGGGTATACAGCAGAAATTATGCTTCCCTATATAACTGCATTCCTTGCAGTGAGACACAAATGGTCAACTGCTCACATAGTAGTTGAAGCATAAAAGGTGGAGAAATGGTTCTGTCTGTGCCTCACCAAAGAGTTGCACTACCCTTCTGCAGATTTATAAACTTTTAATTGTAATAGGCAGCTGGTGGGAGCAGCTGGAAAGGATCTGGACATAGTAGCAGGATTTCCACCACCAATCCCCCCCCATATCTATTCCAAGCTGGCCACACTGCATACCTCCACATTCAAATACTGCAGGACTATATTGCCATGCAAGTGCACACAAGGACAGACATTCCCATCTCCTATTTGACTGAAGGCAATCCTAAATCTCTATGATGCAAATGCATCTGGTATGG
This sequence comes from Corythornis vintsioides, assembly GCA_025447755.1. Taxonomy (NCBI): domain Eukaryota; kingdom Metazoa; phylum Chordata; class Aves; order Coraciiformes; family Alcedinidae; genus Corythornis; species Corythornis vintsioides. Next base: position 22,183 of record JAOEGS010017303.1, on the reverse strand, counting down.
TGCTGATTATGAAGACTTTCTGCCTTACACTATAACCACCAATATTTTATCACTACTTTTGCAGAGTAATCAGCATTTAAATAAATAGCATTAAAAAAAAAAAAAAAAGTGATATTTTAAGTTCTTCCGGCATACCCCACCCTCCAAGTTAAATGCAGACAACTATAGAAAGAACATGCAGTGCTATCCATTCAGAGGATGAATATATTAAATTTAAGATGAGAAGTGTAGTCTTGAAAAAGGGGATATGGCAACTACATTTCCCACAAGGGACTAGACCTCCTATCAAGCAATAAACCACATGCTCTAGCAAGGAGTATTCTTTCCTTCCTATGCAAAAATAAAATAATCTGCAGCTGCAAGGAGGAGGAAACACTTACCTTAATCACTTCTGGGGAAAAAAAATAATTAATAAAATCAACATAAAAAGCCCAGTTGCAGCACCTTGAACAGCAAAGAGATCAGATAAAGCCAGTGCTGAGATCCAGCAGGCAGCACCGAGGCTGGGGCACCTCTGCCTGTGCCCCTGCTTCCAGCAGCAGGCATGACAATGCACAAACACCCCCTCCACATCGCAGCAGGCAACTGTAGCCAGGAGACAGAGGTGCTTAAATTAGAAACCAGCTGCCAGAGGAAATAAACGGGAACCACAGCGACCCCCTCGACCCCAGCAGCTATCAAATCCAGGAAGATATAGTGCACATCTGTTTTACAGGGCCCCCAGGGAGCTCCAACTCCAGCTACTTACCCTGTCTGCATTTTTAATAGATGTTAATGGCACCATTATATCAAAAAGAAGCCTCTTCCTCTTTATAATATGGAAATTCCAAGTTGGTTTGGGTTTTTTGTTTGTTTTTGTTGTGTTGGGGCTTTTTAAACTAAAAAACAAACCGCCCAAAAAACCCCACCAAAAAACACAAACCCAAACAAACCAAAAAAACCCGACTAAAATCCCCAAATCCCTACTGTCTGTGAGGCAGCAAATAGCTTTTTGGTCCTGCTAACTGCAGAACTGCAGCCCCAGTCCTCCACCCTGCCTTCTTCAGCTATCCTCAGTACACTGATTTGGAAGACAAAATCAATTCAAGGCAGTAAATAACTGCAGCAAAGCAAACAGATCAGACAAAGACTTCTTGCCATAAGGCAATTCCTGAATACACAATTTTTTGAACCTTTTTAATAAAGAAAAATTTCAGCTAGAACACATATGTATATATTTGAATGCAAATGATGCAGTGTAAAAAAACAGAAAAAGCTCACACCGTTCAGATGTTTCTTGCCTAACACATGGATTTATTTCTTCAACAGAAGTTATCTGTCACCTCCAAAAGTATTATTTAGATTGGCTCAGTGACAAAGTATCCTCTGACAAGCCTTTGATTTAGCTGATGAATAAAGGAATGTGATCCTAAAGTGTGTTTTTATTAATGCATGGATTTCCTCCGGGTCCATTCATCCTCTGGGTAGGTGCACTGCAGTCATGCACCAAAGTGCCAAAAGACCTTCCACAAAAGATATTGACCTATTTTAATCTGAACCGTGTATAAATGCAATGGAGATACCACTGGGAATAAAGCGAAACAAAGAAGTATTTTTAACCCCTTTATAGCACCGTGTGCAGGAGAAACAAATTCACATCAGTAACCAACTTACCCTCGAAGACTGTGTGAGAATGAAATTTGCTTTAACTGCATCTCTTCCACTGATGTTAAGTCGTGTGAAATGCTACTAAGTCAGAGAAGCAGGCACATCATCTCTGCAGTTCAGTGTTGGCATCAGATGATTTTGACCCGTTGGGGTTTGTTTGGGTTTTTTTTCCCTTTATTTTTCATGTTGTTGGTTTTTTTTTAAAAAAAAAAAGTATTAAAATAATAATAAAAATACCCAAATAGTAAACATCACTTAAGCACCTTTCACTCTACTACACGACACCAATTTCACCTCAAATATAAAACCACTGCAACACCTCAAACTGCAAAGAAAAAAAAAATAAAGCAACAAAACCTACCCAACCAACAAAAAAAAAAAAGCTGTTTTTCAGGACGGCAATAGCCGGGCATTAATTGCGTGATGAAATGTTTTGCATACGGTGCAGGAGGGTGGGTGGGGAGACTGGGATGTGTGAAGAATCACCTTCCCGTGCTGCAGATGCGCGCTGCTTGCAGCTGTTTGCTGCCTTGCCACAAATGACTGAGAAGTGCCGCTAATTCTTCCAAGACAAATGTAACCGATTGGCTTTGTTGCCTGCTCGCCTCTGCGGCTTTTGAGGCCACGCAAATAACGCTGCAGACACGAAATCACAGGGTCTGGCTGTAATAACTGAATTACAGACAGCGCTGATGTGATCATCTTCATCGCTCTCTAATTATTTATCCAGATTAAGCCTGACTGCTGGAAAATTAGCTCTCTCCAGGAGGTAACCGAGCTGAAAGGTTCTTTTTACCAAGAAATGAAGGGCTGGCCCCTAGTAGTACGTATGCCAGCATGCAGTTGTAAGGAAATGTCTCAAGATGTAAATTCTCAAGTAAATTCTCTAGAAAATTTATCTTCCTCCCAGAAAAAAAAAAAAAAAGACATTTTAGAAGACATATTTTATAGACAAAAAATAAAGTGTCCAAAATCTTGATGCTGAACTTAAAATAATTTACTTAAATGGGAAGAGAGATGTATCTCATCATATCCTTTTTTCAGCGCTTTGTACATTCACTCCAGCTTGCCTGTCTACAAACAAGTTCCTAGTATTTCACTTACACAAGTATTTAACTTCCTACCAGCAACTGCAATGAGACCAAGTTTTAGTTCCAATGGTTAGAGGGGAAAAAGAGATAGCAACATTTTAGTAACCTAAATCAATTTATATGAACAAAGCATTAAAAAAAAACAAATCCCAAATGAGTATTATAGGTCTTTTTTTTTTAAGCTGTAGCAATCTAAAAGCAACTGTGATCATATTTCTATTTTTTTTTCTTTAAAGCATTATTAAATGTGAGACATTGAACATCAGACAAGGGCAGTGTAAAAGGAATGGCTTTGACTTATTTTCCAATTAGCAAGACTGCAATTTTGAGTGAACTTGCTGTTCTTCATATGTATATGAATGTACATATTTTTAATACACTTAAGTGCACACTTTGGTCCAATTCTAGTCACATGTAGGCCAATATTAATTTTAGTGCTGGAGAGCTGACCATTTAAAGCATTAAACACACAAAACATTGATATTAGAACCATGGCAGCTGTATGAAACACAAATGTGCTGATTTTAATACCGTCAACATTTGGAACTTAATTGTTTAAAAAGAAGAAAAAAAAAGCACATATTCTAGGTTGTATCTCTGCTTGCTGCATTTGCAGCAGTTTCAATGTCAAGCCTTCTCCAATCTTTTAATTGCACTGGGTGTTATGCATGCCAGGGATGGGTGAGAATAGTTGTCAACCCACCTCACTGCAGAACAAAGAGCGTTTTTTTCTTCCAGCATTTGTTACTGATGCTTGAGCCACACCCTGTTGTCCTTACAGAACATGCTCTCATTTTCCTTTTTCCTACTCACACAGAGATGATTCTTCCTAATAATAAAACATTAGCTCCTCTCTAGAATTACTGCATTGGATTTCACCTTTTATTGAATCTCCTGTGGGTTTATTTTTAAGGGAGGGAAAGGGGGCTGTGGGCACAGCTGCATTCCCCACAGCATCGGGAGTGCCCAAGGATGATTTGTCACCCCACAGCCCAGCTCCCTTTGCATCCCTTGGGATGCTGCTGGCAGATGAGGAGCCTCACCTTGCTCTCCAAGTTATGGGAGAGGACAGCCTCTGGAGCAGTTCTACACCAGGCTGAGAGTACAGACAAGAAGGGGAAAAAAAGGTGTAATAAACTCACCCCCTCAAACAGCTCAGTTTGCAAGTTTAAACTCTTCTTGGTCTGAGCAAGAGCCATGGAAAGGTTGTTCCACTGCTGCTCTGCATGAAGGCCCTTCTGTCTTTCATGTCCCACCTACACTCCCCATTAGCCCTGCAGATCACACGTGGTGCCTGGCCCCTCCAGAATCCAACACAAGAACCAACCCTTGTAGGTTATCTGCACAACATCTAGAAGCATACTGTGTTTTTTTCAGATCTGTATAAACAAGGTATACTCCAGAACATAAAGAAATGTAAAGCAAGATGCAGACAATGGCAGAACTGGAAAAGCAGCCTGCACATTTCTGCCTGTCAGAAACATCTCCTGCATCACCTCAATTTATCCTCTCAGCTCTGGAAGCAAACACCACAGCTTCTCACACTGCCCTAAACAACTTTTTCATGAGGTTGTAGCAAGAACTCAGCTGCATTATTGGTAGTTCCATATCAGTGGGCAAGCTGTAGGCATCCTTACAGCCAACAGGGCAGCCTGTTCCCCTGCATTTCCTCAGGCAAAGTTACACCTTCTGACCTAATTAATGTAGCAGGAATGGTGTTTTTCCCCAAATTTCAGGACAAGTAGAGTTAAGGAATGCCTTGATTTAGCCCAGATTTATTTTTTTTTGCAAGCAGGAGAAGAGGGTTTATTTGGTCTTTTCTGTTTCCCTGACGAGTATATGCATCCAATGTGCTTTCCAATCCTTGCCCAATAGTTCAAAACAGGTTAAGAGCCATCAATGCTATGGCCTCTGTGAGGCTTGGCACAGGACTTATTTTGCTTGTTTTTTATTTTTCTAAAAGATTAAAAAAAAAAAAAAAAAAGCATTTGTTCAGTTGTCCCTTGGTATTTGATATGCTCACATCCACCAGCCAACACATCCTTGAAGGGAAGCCACAAGGCTGCTCTTGGGCTATGGCTAGTTTGTGTCACAAGGAAACTGTTGCCACTTTGACCTTTGAAATGCATAAAAATAAAACCCCTAAAACTTTTGATCACATGATTCTTGAATTAGTAGCAAAGCCAGCTTTAAAGAAAAATATATTTATCAAGAAACATTAGACTATCAGCTAAATGGTCTCATTACTATTTTGAAATGGGTATGGGTAGAGATACCTACTGAAGCTTTCTACTGCTGTTTTAGAAATCCATGATGTTACGGAGCCTGAACTTGGATCTGCACCTCTTCTGGGATGCACTAAAGAGAAGTTCTTGCACCATCTGTTATTCACAGACCCACTGCACAGGGAAGCCAACCTGCAGCAGCACCCAGATCTGCTGCAGGCAGAGCAGCAGCCAGGGAAGCACAAGATGAGCCATGAGGGGAAGTTATCAATACTGGGATGGCAACACAAAGTCACTGAAATATGTGATGCTGAGGTGACTAGAGAGGAGCTGCCAGTCAATAGGAAAAACTCCAAACACTTCCCACGAAACAGCAGATTAGTGCCTTTTAAGGCACCTTGGTGGTGAAGGCAGCACAGTGTGGGAGGAAGGACTCACACCAACTTCACAGGTTCTGTCCAATGCAAGTCACCACGTTTCAGCCAAGCCTTGCAAGGATTTAATGCACACTGGACACAAAGTCAGCAGCTGCTGGTAGTGACTGGAGGCCCTGTACATATCACTGGGGTAGTACAGGTGCCAGAGAGCAGCAGAAGCTTGCCTGATGCTGCATGCACCCAGCTAGATGCCCCTTTACACTCTGTTTTTTTTGATCAAAAGGATTGCTAAATTTGTGTGGAGCCTTCAACGTGTTTTCCTAACCCTGAATCAAGATCTAGGTATATGGGCTTTATTCAGTCACTTTAATGTTACTGGAAAAGTATCTGAAGTATCTCCAAAGTCCCAAAAGAACAAAAGCAACACAGGGCACCACAGCTCTCGGTATGAACAGGTATGCAAATACTCAACACCTTTCTAAGAAGATGTAAATGGTGAGCCTGGGCAGTGCATCCACTGTGAGGTGGATATTACTACACTCTTTCAGCATAGTAGTTCTACTGGCTGAAAGCAAAAGCAGAAAATCAGCAGATTGTAATGGCAGCAGAACTGAACTAGCAAGTGCCAGGACTTGTTAGTTTTTAGATTACAAATGTGCTGTTAATCCCATTACCATTCAGTCTCTGTGCCCATCAAACAGGCTGTTTGTTGTCCAGCTGGACACCAGCTTCTCAGCACATGAAGGGCAAGAAATGCACTTCCAGGCACCCCGTGGATAGTGAGCTCACAAGCCCCAGTGAGGCCCCTGCAGCATCCAGGCACCTTTTCCTGACATCTTCCCTCCCTGAAAACTCCACTTACCTCCCATCATCTTCCTCTGGAAATAATCTTAATCCTGCTGACCTTTCTGAATACAAGCCATCCTGACCTTTATTATTATTTTAATTAAATAATTCCTAGTCTCTAGTTATGCTCAGACACTTATTTATACCACTTTATACAAATTTCAAATCTGGGCAAATGTAAAGTTGTTGCTCTGGGGGGTCTTTCCCTACCTTCCAGCCTCCTTTTCTTCCTTTGGAATAATTTCCCTGTGTTAAAAAGCCTGCCAACCCTTGAGCTGATTCTCAACCATACCCAGTCTTCCTCATAGTTTGTCAGGAGCACTGGACTGTCTTTTACAGTCAAAGACAGAGATGACAAATGACAGCCTCCATAATCCAGCAAGTGATGCTGTCAGGGGCAAAAGCCACAGGCAGATGTGGAGCCTTCCCACTGAGCACAGTGCAGAGGGAAGAGGGCACATCACTCACAGCAGTAAATCCTATCCATGCTCTGGCTGCTCAGCTCCAAGCAGTAGCAAAGCCCCCTTTGCAGGCTACAGAGAATGCAGTGCTTCCCAGTCTTCTTTTGGCCAGCAGACATTGCTTTTACTTCAAACACAAAAAAAAGGGAAAAAAACAACCCTTCCTTTTCCCAAAAGAAGGCTGCATGCAACCCTGTTGACTTCCCATGTCATCTGCTCTGATACTGACATCCAGCTGGATAATGCATTCAAATGCTCTGGTGATCAACCCCTTTAGCCAGGAAAGCTGTCCCTGTTTTCTGAAGGAGCCCAAGGTAAAGAGGTTTTGAGGAGTAAAGACTCAATCCATGCTTCCCACCTCACCCCTATAAAAGGGGCTATGAAACAGGAATGGCAGTCAAGAGGACACTGCTTATTCCCAAAGGATCACAACCATCTTTACAAACATTAAACTTCACAGCACACTTGGAAGTTGCTAAATGCCATTTCTATCTGCTCACACAATTCTTCACTGCAAAGGCACCACTGGAGGGAAACTTATCTATGTGTCCAAATTCAGGCTTGGTATCTGTGACAAATTGAGCTGTCTTAAGTCCCTGCACATCCAGCCTTCAATTCTTGAAGTCACCAAGCAGTGCCTCTAACTTCTAAAGCAGCAGCTTTGCAGAAAAACATGGGGGGTTGGGGAGGGGTGTGTGTAGTTGTTTGGTATTTGATTGTGGGTTTTATTGGGTTACTTTTTTTCAGCCTAGCTAGAGAGACCACTAGAAGATGTGATGAGGCTGCATTTCTGGAATAAGCTGCAACATCATCCTCCCCTGTGAGAGCAAGCTTTGCTCTGCTGGTGTCAGCTCCAAGCTTCTAAGGCATCCTCCAAGCATTTTCACTGGCTTTCAGGACCAGTAACATAGCAGGATAAGGGGCAGGGGGAAAGTAGGGCACAACTCACATTAGAAGTGACTGGTTTTGATCAGTTTTCTTTCTGGTCATTTCTTGGCTCAACTTGGGCCTGGTAATGAGTCCAGATTTAAGATACAGCCATCAGCATCTTCTCTGATACAATACCTACCACAGCACACCAAGAACGTTTCCACTGGCTTCCAGTAGTCCTCAAGAGTTACTTGTAACCAGACCTAGTTCCTTTCAGTTGCAGTCTAGAACAGATTTGTCTTCAGAAGCATTATAACTTCAGCTCACACTTCAGTAAATCCTTATAATAATGTCCTTTTTATTTGTCATCCTCTGAGATAAACACTGGCTTTTACTAGAACAGAGCAGCCAGAATCCTCAGCCAGACCTATCCATCACCAGGAGGGGCCCACAGAGGGAAGGTGTGACTGGCTCATCAGAACACCAAAGAACTTGGGTCCAGTTTTGCACCTTCCTGCATCTAAAGCCTGTATCATCCTCCAAGACTTGCACCCCTTTGTATGCTACCCCTTAGTAAGGAAGGCTGAGAAATTAAATCTATTCATCAGGGAAAAGTGTCTTTTCTAAACAAGAAATTGATACCATTTTTTCTTATCTCCACCTTCCTCATTCATATTTTCCCCTCTTACACTTAAAGAAAAAATAAATTCCAAATTTACACCAAAAATTAACAGTATATTACTGAATTACTAAGGATTTAATAACTACATTACTGGATCACTATAGAGGATGAACAGCACGAGTCCACAAAAGCAATTGATGCTTTACAACAGCTAAAGATGTTGCCATTTAGGCTTTTCAGGTGAAATAAACCAAAATCCAAGTCTCCAGGCTTGTTAGAAAAGCCATACTTCTTCCCAAACATCCCTAATTTTAATTGATTTATTATATGCAAGACAAGCAGTTAAGAAAAAGGAAAGTCTCACAGCTATTTTTCCAAACAGTAAAACACACTGGGCAAACAAAACTATATTCATTATTTACCTTGGGGCAGGACCTTGAATCCTTAAGCAGGTTAAGGGCCCTTTTGTGTTCATCTTTACATTAGTTCAACGTAACATGCACCATATTTAAACAACGTGATGTTAATCCCTCCTTAGTAAGGGAGCTGGGGGTGGGAGGGGAATGACGTGACACCAATCACCTCCTCCCTGCAGACACATTGTGGTAGAATCTGCCACCTTCTATAAACACTGCCATTTGTCTTCTCTTTAGATGCATTGCAGGAATATTTCCATATAAGCCCCATTACAATAAAAAACAGTGTGACAAGCAGCTTTGCAAATAGGTTTGCTGCTCCAGCAAAGCACGGATGCAACACACACTGATTTGCAGAAATACCCCATATAATTCACAAATGCTACTAGTTGATTTGAAATCCAGTAAATTTAGGTGGTGGCTTTATCTTCTCCATCACAATACCTACTTCCTTATACAGACCTGAAGTGGAGCATGTGCTCTGCTCCTGAAACCATTTCCCTAATCCCTTCTCCTCCCCTCCAATTTACACTGATAACAGTGTTTCAAAGTCGTAGAGATTAATTTTTAAATTCTATTTAAAATGCTGATTTTCACTTGTTTCCTTTTCAACTAGATCAATAGTGCACAGATGATAAATACATACCTTTTATACTTTTCATCTCAGCATTGAATATCTAACCAGAAGGTTAAGAAAAATCAGTTCCTGGATAGCATGTATATTCCCCCTCTTTAGCCTATTCCCTATTTTATCCACCATATAATACATAAACTGAGCATGTTCTATTAACCCAGATACCCATTATAACAGGCAGAAATTATGTGCAGCAGGAAGGAAATGCATCTCAAAACGTTCACTGCTCATTTTGGAGTTTGTCTAATTTTATGATGATACTTCAATATATACATTATTCTTTGCAAGAGTGCCCCAGTGTTAAGACACCACAGCATCAGTTTTCTGTTCAGTCTTAGCTGAGAGATGAGAAGCCACCATTTTCTTTTTGATGCATACAAATTAAATTGTTTATCTCTACGTAAACCACAGAGAATTCTGCATTTCAGTGGCCATACTGTCACATCACATTAAATACCAGTATTAATTTGTAAATGAACCTCCTCAATCATGTTCAAAGGAAGTCATTAAGCGTTTAATGGACTCACAAAGCAGCACAAATATTAATTTTTATTATTTCCAAGGTACCTCACAACTGTATAAAATTCCCTGCACACCGATGATCTTCTGCAGCAGAACAGACTCCAGTGCAATACAATTTTCAATAGATTCAGGCTTACTAATCTTGCACAATTTACCCTGTTTCAAGTTTAGCAAAACAAATAGCTGCTTATACATATCTGAGATTATTAAAAGTTGATTTTTCATTCTAGAGCCATAAAAAAGCTACTGTCTTGCAATATCCTTCTTATTAAAGAATTTGTAGCATTTTATAATCGTGCAGTATTTTCAGCATTAAAAAAACCCCCACAAAGTCATTTTTCAAGCAAAAGCATTTAAGAGTGCCTTATCTCATTAAAATGAGGCTTTAAACAATACCTACATTTAACTTACACAATGCACTAGGCTTTCTGTAATTATCTAGCAATTCCAACAATTCAGTAATACAGGAGACTTAAAAGTACAGCTTAGGAACTGCGAGGTGGGTTTTTTTTTCAGCAACCCTGTAAAACTCTGGCAAAGTTAATTCATTGTACTGACAAAGAAAGAAACCTTAAAAACAGTCAGGCAAAGTAGTTTAGCAACCGTATACAGGGCTTTTCTTTTGCTCAAGGCTTTAATAATTTCAACAGACACTATTTCACAAATAACCTTTCAAAGGCTGAATAGCCACGCTGTGATAGGAACCAAAGCAGTAAGTCATGGCTCTCTAGTAATGCACAAAAATCCCAAGGTGGGTGGCAGCTTAAAGATATATTTATTAATTTTGTTTTTCCTGTCTTTCAAAGGGTCAAGTGGGATGCTGATTGCCAGACAATCACTTTGTTCCAGACATTTTTATTAGACAAAAGGCTTCCAGTTAGCACTGCATTGTGCCCCACCCAGCTGGCTGAGAATTGTCATCTTCGCACTCCATTAACCGATAGGGCTGCATTACAATTTCCTAATTAAACATCCCCTCGACTGCATGTGCCTACCTTAAAAACATTCTCTCCTTTCCCTCCCTTCTCAAAGCATGTTTTGGCAGGGCAGACACAAGAAGGGAAAAAAACCATGAATGAAACAATGAAGGAAAATGATAGTACTGACCTTTTTCTGTGATAACGTCTCATCTCCCCCTCCCTTGCTGCTTTCTTTAACTAGAAAACCAATTCTTTAAAAATGAAGAATTACCAGAAAAAAAACCCCAAACCAAAACACAACCCTTCTCCAAAGCACATACCTTCCCTGCCCCCCTCCAACAGGCAAACCTACAGTGGTCGATTTTTAAAAATAAATATTTTGAAAACAAGGATTTTTACACACATACACATTCTGCATCAAGTTCTATCTGCATATTAAATATGATGGTTAAAATAAGCTTAATATTGCTGTTTCCTCTCCTTGCACCATGCATATGTACTGACAATACTACAGAGATGCTCAGCATGTGAAAAGAATGTCATAACTTGGAGTAGTAAGTACAAAGTTTAAGATTTTCAATAAGCATATTAATTAAACCATCTAATTAATAAGAATAATAAATTACAAGTTTCTGATTAAAAATGTCACATTCACTTAACCACTATATACGTGACTGATTTGAGGTAGCTGTACCTAAATATTAAATACACACTGTAAGAAAATACTGGAGACACTAATAAAGCACAGAAAATATTTTCTGCTTTCAATTTGGAATTCTCCTAGGTTTTCCTAGGTACACTCAGCTTAATGAAAAAGAGCTTGTAGCCCTCACCTCTCTCACAATGCAAACCTGACTTGAGATTAGCCAGTATCATTATGTTAAGTCAAAATGGAGCATTGTTTAGCCTGATGTATTAAAGGGAAGGTAGGACATGGCTTTTGTGGGAAGGCCCAATTCCTCCCTCCGCTTGTATTTCTGAAGCTGATCTTATGAGCATCCATTATTTTCCCCCTCCACACCATCTTTTCAAAGCCTGTTTTACATCTCCAGCCAGCCATCGTGCATCTGCACAGGGCTAAGATTTTTCAGAAATGTGGATTCCTTTTCCAGGCAAAAGGCAGGCACGTTAGGAAGCATCATTACTTCTTACACTAATATTTCTCAGCATGTACTTGAGAGAATCCTATTACCCCACAATTATGTAACCAGTAGAAATGCAGCCAACTCTTCCCTTCTGAACAGGCATTTAATATGCAGATGTTTCACGCTGGTAAGAGAGCTTATATTCTTATTACATTAAAAAATAATATGCTCACAGCAACTACGCAGTATTTGTTACCATACCTCAGTTTTGCCTTATGGTTTTCATCTAGTCATTGACTGTTGAGTCGTATTAGTGAAAACCTTGGGGTACCTCCCTTCTGACATTTCAATGGCTCAAAGGCCATAACATTGCCACAAACTCATTGAAACACAACTTGTTTTTTCATGGTGAATAGGTGCTGGTGATGGCCAGCACGAAATGCAAGCAAAATCTTTCCTAGTTGCTACTTTATTTTTGTTATGAAAAGCAAAGCCTTTCAGATATTACCCATGATGCCTCCTAAACAAAAACATCTGCAATATGCCGTGTTTCCCATTCGTCATGATCAACCCACCACCTATTTTAAGAGGAGGGAAGAAACTGTTAGTCTACCAAAAGATACACACACAAAAACTGATGGGAACACATCTTGTACTTACACGTTGCACTGAGCTGCATGTGGGAAGGTAGCAGTGGCAGTGCCAACCATGGTGAATACCTGCAAGACCCAGATATTTGTGAAGTTATTTGTTGGCTTGAACAACTTTCAACTAGAAAACAAACCCTGCTTCCCCAGAACCACCTACAATGTTGTTAATGATGCTCTCATTGTGAATTCAGTTTGAGAGAGATGGGATAAGAAGAAACATTGTAGGTTTTTTTAATATCTTGATGTTACAGATCTAATGCAAAAATGTCTAAGAAACACCTGTTCATGAATAACAATTTTATTCCTGCAGCAAGGAGAAAAAAACCCAAACATTTTCACCATGCATTTCACACCTTAAGGAGGTAATAATCTTGCTTGGTTAGAACAAATGGTAGGACATGCAAGGTGAAGTTTGGAATAAAGGTGCCCTCAAACACTCTCTTTCCTCTTCTCCCTCCAAGTAGGTCACCCTTCTCAGCTCATTTTGTGTAATCAGTCTAGTTTGTCAGAAAGCAAAAAGAACATATCCTACTACTGCATGGAGCACGTTAACGCCTATGCTCCAAAGAAAACTGCTGCTCTACTGCAGAGGGAGCTTGTTACAAGGGAGCAGCATCAACTATTCCTGCTCTAAACTTCTGTGTTGTAGCAACCTGGATTTCTCAAAATCACTTCAGTAGAAGCAGAACAGCAAAAGCACTTTCTGGTAGTTCCCTGTTAATGATTCCAGAGGTGCTTCCGCATCATAAGCACCCAGAGAAGCTGGACACTGTCATCCCCCTCCAGGTTACAGGGAGATGTGTGGAAGCCTCATTGCTCATTCCCCTTGCGTGGTCCCTAGCAAGAGGTGGGTGCTCTGGGGCATTCCCACACAGCAGGCAGCACCCGCCTCGCCGGGGGAATGGGCTGTGCCACCCTTCTGGAACCTTCCATTCTGGTCACCAGCTCAGCATGCAGCACCTGCAGCCCAGCCTTTCTCTGGGAAAAACACATTCCGGGGGAGTTGTTGCTGGTTCCAAGATAATGATAATTGGAACAGTTTGGGGTTTTTTTCCACACACAGGATTTCCCAGAAAAAAAATAAATCAGAAAATGTGGTTTTCCTTGATCATCATGAGGCAAGTAGGGGCTACAAAGTGATGCTTACAGAAGTTTGGAGGGATTTTAACTAAGCCCCCTACGATCCCTCCCCAACCCACACACCTCAACAACCGAGGTATCGCAAACCCACGTTCTCTGCAGCTACTCTCAGGGAGGCGAGTCTTTGCCACCCTCTGCCGTACACGTCCGACCACGCCGTGCCCCGCACGGGTACCTAACTTGGTGCTTGCGGCACCCGGCCGCAGAGCCGCCTGCCTGAGGCGGGACCGCGCGTGTCGCCAGCATGTGCGCAGCGGTGCGTGAAGGGCAGGTCTTCAGCATGAGCCTCCACGCAAGCATCCTTACCGGGCCACGGCGATACGGGAGCGCAGTCCTCGGGAGCTTGGCTTTTTTTTAACGCCACTTGCCATTGTAAAGAGTTCTCTAAACTTTCCGTTAAGAGCCCGAGGCGGGGGCTGCGTCCGCGGCTGTCACCGCGCAGGTACCGCCGGGCTCGGGCTGCTGCCGCCGCCGCGCTGCTGGGCGCTGGCACCGCACCCGCGGGACGGGCAGGGGAACCCGCTCCTCTCCCCTGCGCCGCGGCCGGACCTCCGCAAACCCGCGGTGCTCGACCCACCCCGGCCCCGAAGGCGCGGGCAGCAACCGGCAAGCCACCGCCTTCACCTCAGCAACCCCCCGCCACCTCCCACGCCCCCGACCCGCCGAGCCCCGCAACAGGTACGGCTCAGGCGAGGCCCTGGCGGCCGCCCCCCCCTCCCCTCCAACCCCCCCCGGCAGCGCTGCTTCCCCACCCCTCCCCAGCAGAGGAGGCCGGAGCCCCGCACCCGCCTCCCACGCACTCACCCCCGTGGCAGCCGCGACGCGACTCGCCCACCCAGCGTGGCGGCAGCAGTACCTCGCAGCCCGCCCTGCTGCAGGAGGCAGCCAGGGGCGGGGGCGCCGGGGCCGTATATACCGGGCACCCCCGCCCCCGCGCGTGCTCGCGGGAGGTGCGGGAGGTGCGGAGGCGGCGCGCGCGCGCGCGGCGGTGATCAGGTGACGGGGCAGCCCCTACACTGCGGAGCCGGGCGGCGGCCGCGGGGTGCGGGAAGGGGAGGGGAGGGGAGGGTGGGGGCTGGGGGAGGAGAGCCACGCCACGCCACGCGCTGGACGGGCGGGGTTCGGGAACGCAGCTTGGTGTGGGGGGGCGGGGAACGGGGAACGGATCTGTTCTAGATCGCCGTGTGCGTGATCCCCTCCGCGCGGGGGTCTAGAACGTGGCCAGTCCCCCGTGTCCCCCCCCACCACCACTCGCCCACGGCGGGACCCCGCGCAGAAGCCTCAGGCCATGCGGGGAAGCCCAGCCCGGTCCGTACCTGCGGAGGTGCCGCTGTCGGGGGGAGGGCCCTGCCCTGCCTCCCCGCAGGGCTCGGTACCCATCGCTTCACAGCGCCGCAGTCAGATCCCCGGTGGCCGGAGGTATCCGCGGCTCGGGCGTGGGGGGAGCCGGGGGAATAAAGAACTGGTGCGATAAGGCGGCTTGGGAGCGGTGGGCAGGTGGGTCCCGCGGGTCGAGGAGCGAGGGGCACTGGGGTGCACGCCGGGAGAAGCCGCCTCTGCATCCCGCACCCGTGCGTTTCACTCACGGAGGGAAGATGCCTGCGGTTCACGCCTATAAAGGAATGAGCGTAATTAAACGTATTGACCCCGGTGTGTTCTCTCTTTTTAAGAAGCAGGATCAAGGGGGCTGCAAAATCCCGTGAAAACGGATTGGCAGCCTGCTCTAAGGATGAGCTGAACGCTTCGTTTTACAGAGTGATGCTGGTGCACCCTCTGTTTCCAAAGATCAGTATGTGATGCAGCCTCTTCATGGAACAGAGAGGGGGGGAACCCACCCAGCCAGGGGGTTGGGATACTGCCCCAGCCTGCTGCCTTTGCAGGGCACCAGAGGGGCTGTGGAACTGCCCAACACGTGGCCTGACTGCTCCCCACATTTGAAATGTGTGCCTGAGATTTCCAAGTTACCTAATTCAGGCTCCTGTACTGCCCATTTGAGCATGGGGTTGCTGCTCTGATGTTGCAATACATCCCCAGAGAATGAATCCTTAAGTTTCTTCCTATGTCTGTGCCTGCAGCGATGCTGTCCCCCAATTTTGGTCAAACCAGAGCTGGGATGAGCTACTGGGGACACCCACCTGCTTCAGCAAGGCACTGAAAACACACACCATGGCTGAGCGAGCAGCATGGGCTGAGCAATGTGCTTCCAACCCCCTGCTCCTAGTGGAAACTTAAGGTTTAAAAGACCGCCTCCCACCCTGACAAAACTCCAAACCCATCCAAATACCCCATTTGCCAGACCAGTCAGAGGATGCCCCTGCCTCACTGGCATTTTGTCCCAGGCATTTTTGGGATCCACTGATGCCAGGGAGCAGGGGACAGGCACTGAGTGAAGCCCTCACTCTGCATTTACCTGTCCTATGCCAAGTGCACCCAACCTCCTGCTCCCGCACTGCTGTCCTGGTACTTCCTACCTACCTGCACGGCACAGCAGGGCTGGTGGGCAACTGCCCACCCTGGGTACACCCACCCCAGCCCCTCTGCTGCCATTTCTGAGCCTCCTCAATTACTATTTGCTGCAGGGCTTTATGTGCTCCCCATCCCTGCAGGGTTTGGGTGCAAACGGCACCGTTTTAGGTAGCTCAGGTGGAGGGAAGTGTGCTGATGCATGGCTGCTGCTTCCAGATAGGCTTATAGGGCCCTTTTGGTGGCATAAGGTATGGCCAAACTGATGTGAAATCTTCTCTCAAAAAGCCTTAGGTGAAAATGTGTTTAATTCCATGGATGTTTTAGATTTTCAATAAAATATTTTCTTATTATTCATTACAGTGTTGCAGCCTTTTCTCGTTTGTGTAGTCTCTGACAGACAGGTACCAGAGGCATGTGCTTGGTTGGACCTTTTCCCCTGGTGGAATAGATACCTCTTCACACTAGAGCATTAGCAGTTTTTTCTCTCCTGAAAAATTATTAAAACTTCAGCCTTGCAACTTACTGCCATGTAATTGTAAAGCTCTGTTTTTCTTGCTAGAAATTTCTTACAGGAATGTGTCTCCCTGACATGATCCACTTAACTGTTTTTTCCTTGTCAAGTGCAGGCTTGTTTTTCAATAAAAATAAAAGCAAAGAGCTAATTCTGAAATCAGTAGTCAGACAAAGTTTGCATCAAAATCGAGTCTTGTCTCAGTGTAAAGATTGCAGGTTGAGGATCAAAATATTTATAATGAAACATTGTCACAGGAGTAACATTTCCCATTTCTAAAATAAACATCATTGGTCCAGTTAGGAACTTAGGTAACAACAGGAAACTATTGATTTAGGAAAGCTTTCTGGTGCAGGGATACTCTGAACCTTAGTGTTACTAAGAAGCAGCAAAGCTCAGGAGGAATAGATTACAGAAGTATGCAAACCTCTGATCTCTAACCTCTGATCTCATTTTTTTCCTGGCAGTACTCTGGTAAAGCCTCAAACTCACATTCATCTGAGACACCCTTTTGCCAGTTTCCCTGTGCCATGGTCAGATGTTCCCAGACAGGCTGCAGAGCTGACATGAGTAAACATCTGCTCATGATGGGGACATAGGGTTTCATAGCCTGACAAAGGTTATCCTGCTTGAGTATGATACCCCTGTAGCTTCTCCCTCCTTTCTTCTTAGTTTCTAAGGTTTTCTTACAAGGGGAACAACAGAAGTTTTGGTAATTGTACCAAAAAAAGAACCAATCTACTAAATGATCAGTAGCACAGATCACTATGGGGGAGTGGAGGGTGGTGAGGGGGTAAGAAAGCATACAAAAGCAGCCTGAATCAAACAGAGGAAGATTTGTTGTTTATATACATTCCCAGATTTTCTGTAGTAATGTAGCCATAACATTATTCTTAGAGTAGAAGAGTACTTGCAGAGTTATTTTTGAACAAAAGCTTCCCAGTGGTTGAATTACAGAAAACTTTTAACAGTCTTTAAACAGCACTAGGAAGTATTTCCAAATACTCTGACCCTAATCCCAACAAATAGCCAAGCTGCAAATAACATGAGTTGATTACTTCTAAGTCTTGCAACTTACAGCATGTAGAGAGGTACTACCTGGATAATAGGGAACATTTCTAGGAATTAGCCTGGTGGCTTCACTGGGTAAAGATCTGGGCTGAAGATGTGTGTGATTATTTTTATGTGAGATGACAAAAGTCTTCCCCACAACATCTGCCATGGAGATTTCCTTACGAGATGTGTAAATAATTGTTTTAATGGTCATGTGGAAACAACCTGTTCAGCCTCTCACCAGAAGACATTTCTACTCAACAAGAAATAGATAAACTTGAGCCCAAGAGCAAATTTTTATCCCAGTGGAATGTGCATATAGTATTTCCTCACTAATGCAAACAGATTTTAACATAAAAGCAGCTGAAACAGCACATCACTAAGAAAAAAATCTATGCTACTCAGCTCTTAATCTATTTAACATAAGTAACTGCCATAACTATAGTGAGAAGGCAGCTGATCTGATGTCCTGATACGGAGGCGTGGAAGTCAAAGTATGAAATCTATTCATCTTACATCCCACATCCTGAAAAATGGCAATATCCATGTGTGATGCTCTGAGAAGTGCAAATATGGCATAACTGTTTAATGGCCCTTTTATGTAGAACCTGGCTCTCTGATGAAGTGTAAAATACTGTTTGGGCATCATTGGAGGATACAAAAATAAGTTGTATGCACAGGATCTGTACATCAGCCCCCAATATCCTTTGGGGGAAGCAGATGCTGTAGTTCAGCCATTGGGCAACCCTCAGGTCATGTTTAGAGATGTCTTCTGATGACCCAGGCACTTCAAACTCCTCTCTAAAAAGAAGTAGATGAACTCTGATTTATTAACTATATATATGAGAAGAGGCTGAGTGCCATATAAACCCCACTGACCCATTATAGGACTGTGAACTCTCATCTCTGAGCAGAGTAGCTTGACTTGAAAAGCTTTACAAAGAGGTAGAGTGAATTTGTGGTTGTCCCAGTTTGAGTTAGAAAAGAAATAATTCTGTTCAGTGATTTTACTTTTCAGCCAAGTCTCTTGCAAGTAACCGCACTTACTGAAGTTAATGACATATTTCTGAAGACAGACTCTGCTTCTACAAATAACAGCACTTGATGTTTGTAGTTACTACCAAGGACAGGTGTGCAGAAAGGCTCTTGCTTATACTTGCTCATGTGCAGACCAAGATCACTGCTAAATCTTGTATACCACGTGGAGGGTCCAGTAAGAAAGAGGTTGCATGTGCAGGGAGGAGTGGACAGGACAGGTGACCCTAAACTAACCAATGAGTTATTCCATATATATCATATTCAGTATAAAGCTGAGGGATCTTCTTCAATGGATAGTATCTGAGCAGGACTCCATCCAGTCTGCCTTTGACTGTGATCTGTGTGTTACTGAATCCAGTTCCCAAATCCAGTTCTTGAGTCTGGTTCCTGTGTGTCAATGAATCCAGTGTGGAACTTCCCCAGTGAGTGCCCTGCAACATCAGTAGTGATGGTGATCTAATTGCCATAAGGGGGGTTGGGTTTAATATTGTTTTGCTATATATATTTGTATATATTTCATTTTAAAATTATGATTTACACTAAAGTGTGTTAGGGTTTTTTTCCAACAGAGTCTCTGTCCCCTATTCCCTTTCTTCTCCCCCTTTGGGAAGGTAA
Source organism: Corythornis vintsioides (assembly GCA_025447755.1). NCBI lineage: Eukaryota > Metazoa > Chordata > Aves > Coraciiformes > Alcedinidae > Corythornis > Corythornis vintsioides. The sequence goes on along the minus strand of JAOEGS010017303.1, from coordinate 2,994 downwards.
AAGGGTTAACAGAGAGCATCTTTATCTAGCGACTGGCCCAACCATAACTGACCATGACTTCCACCACCTGCTTTCCTACCTTGAAATCCAGACATAAGCTGCTTCTCTGGCTTTCCAGTGCTGTACAATGCTTGTTGTAAGAAACAGCCCTTGGCACGCTACCTGCCCTCCAAAAAACAAATCCCTCCCTTGAGAGCAGCAAGCAAGCTGCAGACCCTGGGTGACACACACCAGTGATCCCAGTATCATAAAATGGAGTACAAGCTGGCAACGTCTGCATCTAAATCAAGCTCTCCAAACAAACATCTTGGAATTATTCATAAACAACAGGTTCCAGTAAAGATGTGACTAATGCCATTAGTCATCAGAATCGGACCTTCCACATTGCCAAAGACATCAGTGGCAAAATTCCTGTTGACTTCAACAGGAGCAGGTTGTGTTTCTAACAGATTTACTTCCCTTACCTGACATGTCAAAACCATCAAGGTCTATCAGAAGACCCCGGTATTTATACCCTGGTATAAAGACTGTTTTGGAACATGAAGAAGCTGCCATGAGAGTGGTAATAAAAGAGAGCATTAAATGATGCTTCTTTTGAAAGGAAATTCACAGGCATCTGGGGCCATTACCTTTCATATCCTGGCAATCAGGAAATTAACCTTTAACCCTTCTCTGTTGACCTGCTCTCCTTTCTCTTTTTCTGTCATTTATTCTTTTTTCCTAATGACTGAAGAAGACAGATATGGTCTATGATTTATGTTTCCAAAGGCTACCATCTGCCTCCTTCCTATACCTTCCCAAGTGCTGCAATGTTTGTGTTCACTGGAGTCAAAACTTCACTCAGTAACTTCTGCCTTGTCCTTTCCAATACCTGAATTGTTTATACTTCCTTTATTCCAAATCCTTTATTATTTAATTACACCTGGCCTAGATATAAATCTTACTTCCATCTTGTGGTGTCACCTAGAGGTAAGCAAAGCACAGGAGGTGTCGGATGCATTGGATGCCTTCTGCTTCAGGGAGATGTTGGACCCTTTGGACTTGTATAGGGTGATGCTGCATAGGTGGTACATGTAAATACACTGCAGCCACATTACAAAATGAAATCAGGAGTAAAAGTCACCTTTAACATCTGTACCCGAGGAAGCAGGGTACAGAAATGATCATTTCACCTCCTAATTCCAGGGAGATCTGGCAGATACAGCATCATATCAGCAGATTTCAGAAAGAATGTGACATCACTTCCAAGCACAGACAAGGTGACTATAAAGTGAACAATGATTACAAGTCTTTTTGGGGCTATGATGACTGTGTACAGAATTTCTGAGATGCTATGAGTTAGCAATATTTATCAGCACAAGAAGGAGGAGAGCAAGACATGGTCTTGTGTCATGAAAAATGGAAATTCTGCTTCAGTAAGGTCTGAGCAGCTTTTGCCTGCAGAGGAACAGAAAAAGTCCTGAGTCATCATGCTAAATCACAAACTGCCAGCTGCAAATCCAAGCACTGAATTTCCATCTATGTTCACTGCACATTACAAATGAAACTTTGCTGACATGGCTTTATTTCAGCACATGCCAAAACATGAGTTTCTCCTATGGTTTTATTTTTCCTTGGGGATTTCCTCTCCCTGCTGTGGGTCATGCCTATAGTGTGCACTGAGAGCTAAGTCTCACTTAACTCATCTTCTGGCCATCATGTTTAGGGACACATAGTGACTTGGTTCTTGCTTACACACCTAGTTTTTGGACTTTTTTCCCTACAGAAACCAAAGGTGGATGAAGGAGTATAGTTGAACTATAGGTCTCATCCTGTGTGAGGTGTGTCTGGCATCTCAAAAGCATTGTTAAGGTCACACAACTGCTCAGCATCTCTGGAGTCACCCTGAAGCTCTGTTCTACTTTAACCTTGAAGGGTGTCTTTTCCTCCAAAACCATCTAAGCAGTGCTTGCCCAGAGAAATGAAGACTGCATGGGCACCACCTGCAGTTCCTGAGGGCTGGTCCAGCTTTGCAGGTAAGGTACATGCTGGGAAGAGGTGAATTTTTCAAATCATTGGAGTGTGCTTGGCATGAGTAAGCAAAGGAGTTTGCTTCCCCATCGGAGCCACCCAGTTAGTGCTTGTCCTCTCCTCTCACACAGACCCTGTCAGCTCACAGGCACCGTTCAATCCACTCCCTCCAGGCTCTGTCAGAGGATTTGCTGCTGTTTGTAGAGAGATGCTTTGAAGGATCTGGGGAGCTGGAGTTTTACCTGATGTATTTTTTGAGTAATTTTTTGGGTTTTTTTTATGTTTCCTACCCTGGCTGCAGCACTGCCAGCACATCAGGAATGGTGGGCTTTGCTTCTTGACTGGTGCTCACATAGCTATGTGGACTGCAGCAGTGTCCTGAGGGGGTGGTGGTCGGGGCAGATGAAAGTGTGCCCTTTGCTTTGCCTCCTGCTCCATCTGTGACCAGGACTGCTCAAGGGACAGCGTGTCAAGGAGCTGCTAATAGAAATAAATGAAGGCAAACCCCCCTCCTATTGTACACAGAGGCTATTTTTGGTGGAACTATTTTAGGGCTGTTCTTCTGGCTTTCCACATCCTGACATTTCAGCACAGTTACCTCACCTACTCTCTGTGTTAATAGGTTTTCAGCTACAGATCATCCCTATCAAGCCACAGCAGAGATTCTTTATGTCCCATCTGTGTTGTACATACAGTGTCATCAGCACCTTTTATTTATAAAACAATATTTCCAGGAATAAAAGGGGCATTTCCACTCTCTATCTCCCCCCAGAGCTACAGCACCATCTCAGTATTCACTGTATGATGCTTTTGTTGAGCAACACACATTTTGTGTGGAAGCTGTTTGATAAATAAAATAAAAACATGCTCCAAAGTGACCCACTTGGCAGAGGTAATTTAGTATGCTGCTCTTCATATTTTCTTTCTTTCTTTTGCTGTTTACAGATATTTTTTTTCTCATATGGTTGCACAGGGAGAGAATAG
>JAOEGS010017302.1:0-18753 GCA_025447755.1 Corythornis vintsioides | reverse complement strand
CCAGACTCTGCTCCACTGACCACAACTCTCTGAGATCTGTTCTTCAACCACTTCCCAATCCACCTTATTACACTGTACTGAAGGAGTGTTCAAGCCCTCAGCAGCAGGGCTTCACTTAAAATTTGTCAAGGTATTTTGAAGTCCATAATCCTTAAATGGCTTGTATTGTCTTCCAGTTTGCTTTGGGTATGATCCTCTAGTCTTTGTGTACTTGAGGACCATGGAGATGAGGGTAAACTGGAGTAATAGTCAACGAACCAACTGTTACTGTTGTAGTAAACATTCTCCTTACATGCTTCCGTGCACTCTTTGAGTGGTTGTTTGTTTAGTTAATAAAATTCCCATTTATTGTGCTATAGCTTGTGTTGTGATACCCTGGGAGAGAGTGGGAAGTGTGTACACGGGCTGGTTTGCTCTCCCCTCTGCCCCCCAGGCTTTTTAGCCTCCTCCAGAGTGCCCTGCTCAGGCTGGAGCCTGGCTTGATGCTGCAGTTTGTGCTGCTAACATCACACGTGTTTGGAGGTACATGGAATAATGGGTGCTGTGAACAGTAGTATCCACTGCTGTGGCAACAGCAGCCTGCCTCTCCTTCCCTTATTGTTCTGCCCTTCTCTGCAGAGCTGCTTGCTTTGGGAGGTCTAACTAACACCAAAACAAAAAACAACCAACCAACAACTGAATAAAACCCACAAAACTCAAAATAAAACAAAAACCAACAAACAAACAAGCTGAAATGTTTATTTTATGCAGGGTTTGGGTTCATGCCCAGATGATGCCAGGTGGGAGCAGTAGACTGGGACCTGGAGCAGGTGTGTTCACTTAGTCTTGGCAGCAGTACTGGAGAAAGGACAGCTCTAATAGTACTGTGATCAGACCTCCTCTGTGTCTAAATCAGAATTTGGAAATCAGTAGGAGTTCAGGAGAAGACTTCTGTGACTTGCTCTAAACAGATGAGAATTTCTATCTTCTTTTTCTTTGTTTTTTTTTTTTTTTTTTTAAACTTGAGTTAGTTTTATTATATAACTATTTAAATGTTGCTCAACTTTGCTGTGTAAAGAAGGTGTGGTCTTGTCAGACCATGTTTTTAGGACTAATCACAGTTTAACCCATATGTAGAAATGCTGTTGGATAGAGTATCTTAGGTGTTCCTGCCCATGGCAGGGAGGTTGGCTTAGATGATCTCTAAGGTTCCAGATGAAGCCTGTCTATGTTTCTATGATCTTCTCTAGTTTTACCTTCTACTGTTAGTTTTGTGGATTTATTTATTTTGAGGAGTCTTCTGAAAGAGAGGAGTGTGCGTGAATGTTTCATATACAAATATTAGTATACATATACATGACTATGAGTGTGTACATTTTAAAAATAGCATGACAAAAACAGAAAGAAGTTGTGGAAATCTCCAAGGCGCACATGCAGCAGATTAATTTTTTGAGCCTGATTGGTTTCCAAGTCAGCTCTCTATAGTTACTTTTATTTGATGCCCAATACTTAAGTACTGCAATTTCTCTTTTATTTGGAGAGGGGGGGAACTCTTATGGATAATTTGTAAAATATTTCTTTTGTGAAGTTAATTGTTTTTTTATTTGTTTCCAGGAAATGGCTCTTGAAGTTAAATGAGGCTGGATAAAACACATAAATGAAGCAGAAGCTGCTCTGCATGTGTTAGGGCTATATCACCACGAGCACTGCTGATCAGCCAGACTTGGTAACTTGTCATAATGAAGAAAATTAGTCTCAAAACAATTCGCAAGTCCTTTAACTTAAATAAAAGTAAAGATGAAAGCGACTTTGTAGTGGTTCAGCAGCCATCGTTAAGTGAATTTGGAAAAGATGACTCCTTGTTTGGCAGCTGCTATGGTAAAGATTTGGCTAGCTGTGAAGTCAATAGTGAAGATGAAAAAGGAGGCAAAAATAGATCAAAAAGTGAAAGTTTAATGGGTACGTTAAAAAGGAGGCTTTCAGCAAAACAAAAGCAGAAAGGCAAAGGCAGCACACCCTCTGTAAGCTCTGCAGACGAGGACACTTTTTCTTCCTCATCTGCTCCAATAACCTTCAAAGATGTTCGAGCTCAAAGACCTCTGAGATCCACTTCTCTCCGTAACCACCATTACAGCCCAACTCCGTGGCCCCTTCGACCTACAAATTCGGAAGAGACTTGCATCAAGATGGAAGTGAAAGTCAAGGCCTTGGTCCATTCCTCTAATCCAAGCCCAGCACTGAACGGCGTTCGCAAAGACTTCCACGAGCTGCAGTCAGACGGAGTGTTCCAGGAGCAAAACAGTGCGTTCAAACCCACGGAGTCTCAGAACGGGGACTTGCATCTTCATATTGATGAACATGTGCCTGTAGTTATTGGATTAATGCCTCAGGACTACATTCAGTATACTGTGCCTTTAGATGAGGGAATGTATCCTTTGGAAGGATCACGTAGTTACTGTCTGGATAGTTCCTCGCCCATGGAAGTTTCAACTGTTTCTTCTCAAGTGGGGGGAAATGCTTTCCACGAAGAAGAGAGCCAAGTGGATCAGGACGTGGTCGTTGCACCGGAGATCTTTGTGGACCAGACGGTGAATGGTTTGTTGATTGGTACCACAGGAGTCATGTTGCAAAGCCCAAGAGTTAATCACAGCGATGTCCCTCCACTCTCACCTTTGCTACCTCCAATGCAGAATAATCAAATCCAAAGGAACTTCGGTGGATTGAATGGCACAGATGTCCACGTGGCTGAAAGTATGCGCTGCCATTTAAATTTTGATCCTAACACTGCCCCTGGAGTTGGAAGAGTTTATGATTCTGTACAGAACAGTGGTCCTATGGTTGTGACAAGTCTCACGGAAGAACTGAAAAAACTTGCAAAACAAGGATGGTACTGGGGCCCCATTACACGCTGGGAGGCAGAGGGAAAGTTAGCTAATGTGCCTGACGGCTCGTTTCTCGTTCGAGACAGTTCTGACGATCGCTACCTTTTAAGTTTGAGTTTTCGTTCCCATGGGAAAACTCTTCACACTAGAATCGAACACTCAAATGGTAGGTTTAGCTTTTATGAACAGCCAGATGTGGAGGGACATACGTCTATAGTTGACTTAATAGAGCACTCAATCAGGGACTCTGAAAATGGAGCTTTCTGCTACTCGCGCTCCCGGCTGCCCGGCTCGGCCACGTACCCGGTGCGGCTGACGAACCCGGTGTCTCGCTTCATGCAGGTGCGGTCGCTGCAGTACCTGTGTCGCTTCGTGATCCGTCAGTACACCAGGATAGACCTGATCCAGAAACTGCCTTTGCCAAACAAAATGAAGGATTATTTACAAGAAAAGCACTACTGAAAGCTTATGGGAACCTTGCATCTTGCACTTTGGGAACGACAACAACAAAAAGAGATTGAATTACAGTTTACAGACTTTCATTTGTATCAAAATCTTTTGCTGCCATAAAAAATATTTCATTTTTTGTGTGTAAAAGTAATGCATTTGGGTTTATGTTTGTTTTGGGGGGTTTTGTGTATTTTGGGGGGCTTTTTTTTTTTCTTTTTTTTTTTTTAAGAATGATCTCAACTTTATTTTTAGAAGTGTGAAATAGCTATCTTTCATCAATGTGCAGATTAATCACAATGTGAATGATCAAATTCTCCTTAATTTCCCCCAAGTCCTTTGCTGCTATCCACTGTGATTTTTATGCATTGAAAGCACATTTTATGTGTATTCAACCATAAGTAAAAGTCAAATGAAACTTGGTGAATGGAATTTTTTTTCCCTTTAAAATAGCCTGTTTGAAAAAAATGATTGTGGGTAAAAAAAATTCGAAATTACAGAATTTATATCTGTGTTAACACCCTTTTCCTAATATCTTAATTATAAATTTCTATACAGATATGCCCTAATGTAGAACATAAAGACAGAACTGTGTGGTGAGAACATGGTTATGCAGCATATCTTTGGGAGAAAAAAAACCACCTTTCTCCTAAGCTTTGTGTTGTCTGTACACTCCTCTGTGTTTGAGAAGGTTGCTTCAACCTTCTTGTCTCAGTGTTTTGTCCTTCTAAAAATGGCCTTTAAAAACAAAACAAAAAAGAAGCTTATGAAAGTCAGTGTGTTGTACCCATAAGGAAATGGGGGTTTTGGGGTCTTGTCAGATATTCCAGTTTTAAAACCATGCCATCAGTTAAAGAAATGAACAACTACCAGGTCCCCTCTTTCTGTCCTTTTCCCTCCTACCTCCTCCTGGGGGGCGGGGAGGGAGAGTATTCTGGATTTGAAGGAATACTCCAGGAATTGTTATTATGGGAATGTAATTTGATAAGCCATTTTAGGGATGGGGTAAAACTTCTACTAGGATGATTTCTACTCTATATATTCAAGCTACTTGAAATGTTATCATTTTCCCTTTTCTGCATTTGTTTTCACTTCAGAGATGCAGTAATACACTAATGTCCTTTGGAATGTTTTCCCCTTTTTTTGGATGTCCTTTGGGGAGGAAGGAACATGACTGATAACATTCTGGATGGAGGATGCTTAAAATGCATCCCTAAAGCTCTGCTCTCATAGCCTTTCAAATTATGGGGAAAAGAGGTTTGGATAGACACTGACCACAGAACAATGTTTCAATTTACTCTCATGAAATACGTTTTGACATGTGAAATACTGACTTAAGTAAATGTTTATGATATCTGTCAAAGATTCTGGCATTTGAAAAGCTTACAGTTATTCTAACCTTCTATAGGGGAAAAAAAGACTTTCAGTGGGGAGTACAGGTTCTACACTGTAATATTTTCATGAAAATTTAATCCATAGCATTTTCCTGTTTTGTTCCAGGTTTGTTCTGTTCTACCACTTTTGTGAATTATTTGTTGAAGGGGTCATAGCTGGCTCGGGAGGGAGGTTTGCTTTGCCTGCCTCTGCCCCCCTCTGCATTTTCTGTTTTCAGATGTCATCTTCCCCATCTCTGGTGGGAGCTGCTAGTCAGCAAACACCGCCTCAGAAGCAGCTGTTCATCTCTGATACAGTTCTCTTGTGTAGCTCATTTTCTTCTCCTTGTTTAATCTAGCCTTTGCCCCCTGAAATGAGTCTTTAGTATTGAATACAGTATTGCTGCAAGGTGGTGCAGTGGCACTACATCTTGGGTTGCCTGAATTGATAGACTAAATTTATATTTTTTTAATTTATTTTTTGACCATAATGTTTAACTAAAAAATAAAAAAAATAAATAAGAAAATCAAAGGTAGATAAAAGCTGCCTTTGCTTTTAAGGGAGGGAGAAAAAGGATTTCTTCTTAAGTCTGATAAAGTTTTAAACTTAAAAATATCTAGAGCAGTCTATATGTGTGATGATTTGTTGGCTCTGCCATCGAGATATATGTATGAAAGTGTGAATTCTGTTTTCTTTTTTTTCCTCTACTGACTTTCCCCCTCCATCTCCCCCTGAATCAGGATCACTAAGTTTATTCAAAAAGGCACAATAACCTGTTGTATGGTACAGTGTTCTGATTCTGTCTGTGGGGAGGAAAAAGAAAATCATTTCTATGGATTTCAGATACATACTTTAGGAAGAAAACCTCTGGCATTTTATTCACTTTAAGAATTCTTTCCCTGTACAAGCTAGAGGGCCTATGCATTCTACAGAATCTTTGAAAGATTATAGTATATTAAATATTTTCTTTGATATTTAATACCACTATTGAATGCATTAAACATACGTTTATACTATGCCACATGCATTAATTTAGCAGTCATTGCATTGAAACTTCAATATTTGAAGCTCTAATACCCTGGTCTTATTGTTGAATGGGAAAACGTGCAAGAACACACAAGCTAAATTCCTTGCCCATGCCTTTATCAATTTCAGTTTCCTCACTCATACATATTGATGTTTTTTGTTTGGTTGGTTTTTTTTAAACTTTGGTCAAATACCCATTTTTTGAGTTTCCTGGTGTTCGTGGGGTGTTCTTCACCTCTGAACTCAATCGGGTCAAGTTAACTTTGCCCCCTCCACCCCTGCCACAAAGCTTCTACAAAAGGAACACATCACAGACTGGTTGAGGTTTAGGATCTGAGAACCATAAAGCACTTTGATTCTAAATAAAAAAAGGTGGTGACATTTCTACTAAGCTCAAAACACTTTAAATCTGTAGTAAGTAGAAACACATACTTGTTTTCACAGGTTCTGTTAATCAGAACCTCACTTTTTTTTTTTCATACTGAGGTAACTGGCCAACCAGGAGAAGCAACCCAGAAAAATTGCTTTGAAGCATTAAAAATACTTAACATTTCTTACAATGAATATTAATATTAAAGAAACGCAGTTACATTTAGTTGTGAGACAATTTAGAATTACTTGGAGTAACCCCAAAAATGGTGTTGACTTCTGCTCCATGAAAATTAGAGGCAAGTGTCCTTTACAAATAAAAAGAAAATGATTGAGGATATTTTGGAGACCTTTAGAAGTAGGAATAAGAGCTAACTGACTGTCATCCTTATAGAATAGAAATATGGCTACTTACTCAGCACAACAGTTTGAGGGTTCAAAAAATAGGCTTTTTTATGCAACTGAATTGTGGAAAAAATGATTTTGAAAATTAAAATATGAAATAAAGCTCCTTTTTTGAGCATCTGAAATAATTATATTACTAATAACACTGCTTTACCAGTTAGAAGAGTAAAGCAACACCTTGTATTTGGAAATAGAAAAATAAATTTGCACAATTTCCTCTGTGGGTTTGTTCTTTTTTTGTTGGTTGTTTTTTGTAAGGCAGTGTTATAAACAACTGAAAGTGGTTTGTATTCTTTGATCTTTTTGAAGGATAGAGCACTTATCCTGTTGTTGACATAGTGAATGCCATCTTTTTATCCAACTGTTTTTCTGTCACAAGGATCAGAAATGCAATTATTAATTAAACTCTGTTCTCAGATAAGCTGACTTTGCATTTTGTTAAAGGCAGTTTCTTTCTGTGAATATTGACTGCTGGGCTTAGTGAAATCTGTGCAGTTTTTGTTTTGATGCATTTCATCTGTGTGAATACTGGAATTATAAATGTAAAACAGCATACCAGCAATACATGGGCTATGATTCTGATGACAACTATTTCTCTGTTACTGAACTTTCAAATTCTGAGCTAAGCTATGGATCAAATAATGATTGACAATTTAATTTCTTAACATCTTTTTACAACTGCAAAAAAAAGGAAGTAATTACAAGTCTTCTTTATAAAAATGGGCTAGATGGTAGTTCATAATATGGGAAATACGACGTTTTATCTGGAAAGCATTCTAAATTCTACACAGATCATGAAAAATTCTTAAAGAATTTTCTACGTTGGGCTAAAGAATTTTTATAGTGATGGTGCAGTGCCATGAAGTTAATACTTGCAATCCAGATTGCCGTAGTTTACACTTTTCTCTCTTTCAGACCTGGTGTGCACTATTTGTACTAAGCACGCCACAGAATGAATTATCCAAAGTCCATTGATTTTAATGTGTTTTGGTTTGTAAACAAAATTATAGTAATTTCTTGCACATTTTTGAAAAATAATTGTATAAGGATTTATGTATCTGCTTCTGGATACAGTGTGTAAATAAAAATTTCATTCACAAAAAGATTTGTGGAGTGTTCTATACCTTAGTTTTGTTCTAAAAACAACAGTGAAAGACATTGTAAATTTATGGCATCTGGCTTAAACATTTAAATTCGAATGATTATAGTTTCAGCTGTTGCATTTTTTCTTTTTAAACCCATGCTACTTGCCTTTTCAAAACATTTCTTATACTGATCATATGAATTCCTACTGCCAAAGAAAGGAAAGAACTGCTAGTGCTGAACTATAATATGATTTTAAAAGGTCTGCATGCATCCCACATGCTAACTTCTTGATAATTTTTGTTGTTCCAGATGCAAGTCAAAGCTAATATACCATCTCTTGGCTTCCAAGCAAGCAAATAGTTCTTATTCCAAAACAAACCCCAAAATGATATATGTGTTGATCTTCATCTATTCACTTGATGCTGTCCTAGATTCACTCTAAAAAGGAAGTGGCATTTTAAACCCTGTGAAATCACACAATCCAGAAGATAAAGGACAAACAATTTCTATGTTACACTTCCTATGTTCTGTGTTTCACGTAGTTGGGACTTTCTGACTCATTACTCAAATTCAAGAAAATTCTATTCAGTCCACAAACTCTGGCAAGAAATAAATATTTCCTTGCCAAGTGGTGAGAGTTAATAATACAGGTGGCTGTAAAATTAACATTATGCAGGTAGGGCTGAAATGTTTACAGTCAAGGTGCCTGTAATGCTGATTATTTCTACCTTACATTCAATCAGCTTCATAGCTGTGAGTGGAGAGACACCGTGACTGCTGGATGCTGAGAGCTTGCTGCCTGTCTGTACCAAGGCCTGGGGGGGGGGTGAATTAAGTCATCCTCTGCAACTATGACCTCAAAGATTACAAAGCTATAAGATCTAGTAGAAATCCTTAATACTTAGGAAGCTGTGTTTGATCACTCCCCTCCAGCACATGGAATTTGCTTGCTGTCTCTGCTTTTGGTTGTTTTGTCAAGGTTTTTTTTTGTTTGGTTGGTTTTTTTTGTTGTTTCTTTGGGGTTTGTGGGTTTTTTTGTTTTTTTGTTTTTTTTTGTTTTGGTGTTTTGTTTTATTTTGGTTTTTTATTTTTTTTTCTCAGTTTCAAAGGCTAAGGCTCAGTTGAGCGTTGTAGCATCTCTTGTGCATACTCATGTCACATCTTTGACTTTTCTGGTAAGGTAATACTTAACTATTTTCTGTCAAAGCTATGGAAAATAGGAATGGGATAATGTAGGAGTGGAGACAGTGATTATTTGTTTGATTTTGAGGAATGACTTAGAAACAGGAGGTGTGCCTCCTGAGACGGGAGCCTGTGAGATTCTCAGGTCAGCTTGCCACAGGCTGTCAGTAAACTACTGACTCCCTTCAAGTGTGAACTTTGAAGATGCTGCTGCTGAGGGTTGGGGTTGGCAGGGCACCAGGCTTAAAAAATGAAAGGAATGTCTCCTTGCATCAAATGAGAAGGAAAGATAAATGAGATGTGTTTCGCTTGCGGTGGATGAGAATGAGTAAGTTTGGATGCACACGGAGGAGGGATGTGATGGAGTCTGGACTGAGTCTGACACTGACAGCTCAAGTGCCATTTGGGAAATTGTGTGTTCAGGGAAGAGTCAACATTGACTGAAAAGAAGAGAAATTGTAGCAAAGATAACACAAGTTTTGTTAAACTTGGGGGCAACTGTGTCTGGTGTGAGATGTGTGTTGTGTCTTCAAAATTATTAATTTTCTTAAGTTCTCAAAACTCTTCAGCTACAGTTCCAGTTTTCAAGCTCTGTGATAGGATGTCATGTTCTGGGCTGAGCCTGCTGCAGTTAAGAAGTGCAGTTTTGAAAAGCAACCCCTACTGATTTCATATATTTAAATAGAAAATATTCCTCAAATAGATGAATTAAAATGTATTTTGTAGAATTCTTCATGAAGTAGCCTGGGCATTTATCATCATGTGATCAACATCATTATCTGTTCCTCAGTGACACACGAAATTTCAGGTATACACCTTTCAACTAAGAAAAGAAGAAAAACATCACTCGAATTTCTCACTGTCATTGCAGCTTCTGTGTTTCACCACATCACATCAAATATAGGGTATCTGGGATGAAGATATTTTTTGGCAGTGTTCCTTTTCTACAAAACACCATTCCCCCTTTTCCTCTGCCCCAGCCCTCTGCTTCCAGCAGGAGACAGCAGCTGTCTTGTTCAGTTTCTGGTTGGATTTTGTTTGGATTGCAAAAGGTTTTCTGTGTCCATTGCTGCAAACTCAGGTTCCCACTGAAAAGTGTTTTAACCTTCCTCAAACCTGATCTTGTCTGAAGCAAAACTGTCCTGGTTTAAATAGTCCCATTTTTAGCTAATGGGAAAGTTTCCTGAACTGTTTGGTGTGAGTTGTGTTTTCAGTTCACTCTTACGATGCTGAAACTTTCACAGTCTCAGCTTCAAGCCTCTTCTGCTGTGAGGGTGAGGCACTGGAATGGGTTGCCCAGAGAATGGATGGTTGTGGATGCCCCCTCCCTGGAAATGTTCAAGACCAGGTTGGATGGGCTTTGAGCAACCTGGTCTGCTGGAAGGTGTCCCTGTCCGCATCAGGCGGTTGGAACTAGATGATCTTTAAAGGTCTTTTCCAGCCCAAACTATTCTATGATGTATTGTGCAACAATTTCTAGACATACTCTATAATTCTCATGAATGTAAAGTTGGGAAAATATTTAGATTGGAAAATCAAAATTTGTGAAATTATTATCCTGTTATCTATTTTATTATTATTTTTTTAACTTCTAGATGGGAATATCCAAGAGTGAGGACACCAGCAAACTGCAAATGATTCCTACTGGGGCACTGAACCTTGCCATGGTGAAAACTTCTGTTTAGCTGTGCTGGATGGAGGCAATAGCAACAGGAGTTTGTGCACAGGGAGGGTGGTGCAGCAGCCACCACTCCTGTGTGTTTGCTGCCTGCACTGAAAGACCACAGGCAATACAACCTCATATGGGAGTTCCTTCTTAGCATTAATGACAGCACACTGCTGGTTCAGTGTTCTGAAGCTCCTGTCTTTCCAGGCTGTATGGAATTCAGAACTACCAAAATGCAGATCCATGGCAGATTTGCTCCTTTTTGTCACCCATCTGTGACAATCAGTGATCAATTTCACGTTTTCTAACTTCTCCCTTATGTTTACTTTCTCTTCATAAATTTTTTTTCAGTTTCAGTGGAATAATCTAAATCTACTGGTGCTGTAGTTTCAGTGAAATTTTTTTTCGTCTGATTACAGGCTGTAACATTAAATTTAATACTGCCATCGTTAATATCTTTACACCAGTTAGATGTTCTGCTGTGTTCATCAAAGAAGCATTTACTCGTGTGGGTTAATATAATCCTGAAAGTGAAGATAACCTCACCATCATCTTTCAGTTTTAATTTACTGTATATCAAAGTTTCTTATGAAGATAATTTAATACTTAGAACAAAAGTCATAGTATCTCATACTTAGATAATTACCTTTTCTACAATTAAGAGTGGTATTTGAAAAAAAAAAAAAAAGTTATTTTTCTCAAACCTGTTAATTTAAGAAAGAGTTTCCTTACATGTTAAAAAAAAAATAAAAATAAAAATATTTTTGGCACTTTCCAATTTTAAAATGAGCATTGACCTCAATAAATTTTCAAGTGTAATTAATGTTAAACTGAATCCTAGAACAGACATTTTCCTATGGATAGTTGAGAAGCAGAATGTTCCCTACTGACTTGTTTCAGAAACAGTAAACCTGTCATAATCATTAAAGACTACTTTCTAAATATAATATATGAATTTACTATGTTTGTTGTTTTATTCTAATAAAGTAAAAGCCTTTCTAACTGTAACATGATATAAGAACAGTGAATTTGTTATCCTTCCACGAACTCGTCACAATTTTATTCCACAGAGACCAATTTTTAGGTAAGTTATGGCTCCCAGTTAATATCCAAAGTATCTGGTTACTTTATATAACCTTAATTATAATATATCAGACTTAAACCTGTTGTGATGTCTAAGAGGGTTTGGTTTTAGTTTGTTTGTTGTTTTTTTTGTGGAGGTGGGAGTTGAGTTTTTTCCAGTGTTGTCAAGTCTGCAGCTCGAGTAATGTGGAAGTTACCTGTTGCACGGACTAAGGAGACAGGTGTTTAGTTCCATAGAGATGAGCTTTATAGACAGGTGTTTAGTTCCATAGAGATGAGCTTTATAAAAAAATTTAGGTTGTGTGTGCAGTCATTGGAACAATATTGTTCTTGTAAAACTGTCACTATTTTGTAGTGTGGAATATGTGATGTAAAATGCAATGCAAGGGAACAAAATAGTTACAAAATAATATCTCTGAGCTTGTAGAAGAAAAACTTTTATAGTTATTGTGGGGGTTTTTTTGTTTGCTTTCATAAAATATAATTTTTAAATGTAAGAAAATATCCTTGAAAAGTACCAATTTATTTTTTTTTTTATGTTCCCCAGCTGCCCTTGCAGCATCACTGGCATGCTTGCCATATGGGATATTGATATAAAAACGTGCAACATGACTGAAAGATAAATTCCATATTGGGGAGAGGGAGAAAGTAACAACATGATCCCCATTCACTTGACTGGTGTTGTACATGCCTCGTGCATCAGGAGTCAAGCAGCCCTGGGGACGGGTTCCATGTGAGGCCTCTGGGTTAAATGGTTGTCTGGTTTCACCAATGTGGTAATGGATGTTGAAGGAAATTATCCTAAAGCTAGAAAGAGCAGGTAAAGTATTTGCTTCTTGAAGTCCACGTAGACATCCTCCATGTGATTTAAGACAGGCATTCTCAAGAGTTGTCATTAAAAGAACCATAATGTGGTAGAGAAATGAGCCTCTGTTGACAGCCAATGCTGCTAAGCATGTTTTGCCTGCCCCAAGCACAACCTGCAACTACTCAGGGTTACCACGAGCAGCCCACTGCTGAAATAACCTGCAGGTTGCTGGCCACGGGCAATGAAATTATTTCAGATAGCTGATGGATGGAGTGTGAACAGGGATCAGTGACTCATCGTCTTTCCCAAAACAAGATCTAAGGGGAAGAAGTGAAAGCAGGAGGAACGGGTTCAAAAGAAAGGAGGAGGCTTTCCATTCAGTGATCTTGAGGAACAAAGCTTGTCTATACGGGATGCTGTAGGTGCTAAGAATGTACATGGGCAAGAACATGGTGAATTCGTGTGCTAAAAGCAAAGATGGTGAAGGATGGCGAGGAGGGCATCTGAAGGGACACAGAGATGCTCAGAGGGCTGGAACACCTCTCATACGAAGAAAGACTGAGAGAGTTGGAGTTGTTCAGTTTGGAGAAGGCTCGGGGGACACCTTACTATGGCCTTCCAGCAGCTAAAGGGGGCCTGTAAGAATGATGGGGGCAATATTTTTAGCAGGGCCTGTTGTGACGAACAAGGAGCAATGGTTTTAAGCTATACTCTTTTCAGGATAGAATTAGACTCAATAGAAGAAATAAATCTTTTACAGTGAGGATGGTGAAACACTGAACTGATTGCCAGATCCTGTTAATCTGATAGAATTGAAGATGTCCCTGCTCACTGCAGGGAGGTTGGACTAGATGGCCTTTAAATGTCCTTTCCAATCCAAACCATTCTGTGATTCTAAGGGTAGATCACCTATGCTTTTCCTGTTCTGGGTTCTAACAGGACAAGCACAATGTTGAGCTGTGAGGGTCTTTGGTCTGATTCTCTATCTATGCTTACAATTTTACATCGGGTGAGAAGAGCTGTAAATCTTGAAATCCTGTCTAACAGTTCTTGGAGCCAGTAGGAATGTTAAGGATGAGTAGTCTTGGATCATCGTGGAAAGTATTACTTTTTCTTTTTTTTCTTCTTCTTAAGGAAACACTAAATAATTTGGCATTTGAAAGGCAAAGGATTGCTCCCAGCTGGAGAATCTAGCAGATTTTTCATGAAGCTCTTCTATACCTTTCTTAGTGCAAAGTGTTAAAATTAATTCCAGATCTGCTTCAGATTCATTCTAGCACTGAGAGCTTTGAAAAACATCATATCCAAGAGAGAGATTTGTATTTGAACCAACATAAAATCTGTGTAGTATAAATATTTCAGCACATAAGAAGAACAAGAGCAAATCTGAAATTATGTTCTTTCTCCTCTGCTTGCCAAAGCAATGCTTTAAGGAGCATATATAGCTGTACAGAAAATGAGAGAAATCTATGTGTATCAGTTTGCTTTGGAAAAAAAATGTCACCTGCTTATCTTTTTCAATGATTGGAAGCATGCTGACATATTTATTTTATGTCATGTAATTGTTACATTGTAGGTTGGTTTCTTTTAAGTTGTAGAGGCAATGTAGGAGGAAATGAAGAAAATGGGAGAAATTAGAAGAAAAATCATTCATCCTTCTATTTTTATATGCAAATGAGAGAGAAATGATACAACTCGAGAGGCTGGAGACATCTTGGGTAAAGGTGACTGCCAACACACTTTACAGGGGGTTTGCCTGTTTAGGTTTTTTTTGTGTATGTGGCTGAGATTGATTGTACTACTCACATAAATAATATCTTAGCTTCGTAATTTGAGGCCTATACATCTATTTCTTCCTTGAGGCATTTTTGTAGCTTGCTTCTGGAGATTATTCAGACATTATGTTTACAAAGATCTATCAGAAAACAACTTTTTGCTGGTGCTGTTTTTACTTTTAATGATTACATTGATGTAGGAGAAAAATAGCAAAGTCTATTTTTTCTGTCCTGGATAGTCTCGGAAAAGATCAAATAGTCAGCTAATGAATGGATTAGTGCTTTTTCTCATTGCTTTATGAATCTCAGCTATTTCCCAATGGAAATATATAAATAGATTTTGATAACGAACAAAGGGAAGATGTATTTTATTCCAGAAGTACTAATGCTGAAGGGCATGTCAAATACTCTTATGGATTTTTTTTTTTTTCTGTAGGAGAGAAACTGAAAACCACAAAGGATTTTGACCAAAGATTTTTTTTTTTTTAAATGGTGGGAAGTAATTAAAAGAAGTAAGTGCATAATGATTGATTTCCTAACTCTAAAAGGATATTAGAAGGATCTGCAACTCTAGGAGATAGAAGAGAATTTGAGGCCTCATGTATGTAGAACCACATATGCTTGGGCATTACCTGTTCCCTTTCAAGGCTGAAATTGAAAATGTTCAACGTTGGAGCTGAGCCTGTCAATAGTATTACAGAAGGAAAAAAATGGGGTATCTTTCATATAGTAAAAGAAAGAAGATTTTTTTTTTTTTTTTAAAATCTTAAATTCTAATTTGAGAGGGTGGTTATTGTGCAAATGGCAATTGAAACTCTTGCCTTTCTCTGGGGATCTGTCGGGAACAGATGCTCATTTTGATAGGAGAAGATAGTGTTTCATTTTAAACACAAATTATTTGGGGGGACTGGGGAAATACAGAAAAAATATAAGGATGAAAATATAACTTTTCTCCTCTGCAGACCTTTTACAAGTTTCAAATCTTAGGCTTAAAAGCAGATATACTTTAAAGAAACATGATGCAGTTGGCACACAGCTTGAGAGGATAAAAACTAAAAACCTTCGTATAATATAGAGAGGTTATATATTATTAAAATCTCATCTATCCTTAATAGTGAGATAGTATATTATTATATCCTCATAAATTCTTAATAGGAATGAGTGCTTTTTTTTTTGGAACTATATCTTAATATCTTTTGAGCCAACTCAGAGCTTCTCTGTGCCTCACACACTGATCCTACTTGCACTTATTTTTCAAATCTGTTACTTCTTTTCTTGGGTACACACTTGCAGTATTAATACAGATGATATTTGATTACCTCATAAAATCCTTTGTCTTGTTATTATATGTCACACAATTCTCTTAATTTCAGGTTTTTTTCAGGCATGGAAGTTTAAAAATCAGGACAGAAAAATAAACTAATTCTCTTCACTTAAGCACCTTGATTTTTCTGTCAGCTTCCAAGAAAGAAAAATAGTGTGTCTCTGTTGTCAGGCAGAGTATATTGTAGATGCCAGCAGCTACTTATGATTTTTCCTTTATAAAAATCAGGTACAACATTGTCCATTTCTACATCCTGTGCCTCAGGGTGGGACAAGCGGAGAAAAAAACTGTGACGAACCTCGTTTTTCCTTGGGAAAAGATAGCTGTGTGGCACAATCAAGGATCTATTAGCAGGAGGGAGAAAATAAAACCTGTTCTTGATAAGACCAAAATTTACCTAAATTTATATATGGAAAAAAAAAAACCAACAAAACAGCAAACCAACCAAAAGCTGTAAAGTGATGAGGTTTCAGCTTCTTCTTCCTGTTTTGTATGCACTTAGATATCTGGCTTTAATTCTTGATGCTAATTTTGGCAGAGCTGTGATGTATGTGACCTTGCACCAGTTGCTTAATTTCTCTGAGCCTCAGTAAACTTGGCAGAACAATTGGCCAAGAATAGAAGATCACTGGATGAGACAGATGGGAAAGGAACTAAGTTTTACACACAGCACTATGCTTTGTGGTGAGGGTTACGAGGGGAGAAGTTGAAGCAAGCATGGGATGCAGCTTCCAAAGAGATCACCTAACCTGCTCAAGTACTTAACCTACTCAAAGGAATGATCCTACTGTTACCTGAACATATGATCTGTCCATTTCTGTACATGTACTGTTGTCAACATACATATGACTGAGTCAGAGAAGACACCAAAGGAAATTCAGACAGTTCAAAGGAGCAGTTAAGCCCTCGTGAATGCACTTGTGAATTACTCTTGTGCCATCACAAGCGACATGTTAATATGTAGACATGTTTAATTTGCATGGAAAATTCTGCAATCATGTATGTACATGAAAAAATAGCTTGAAAGCACCATATAGACCAGTAAAATAGAGTGCATTTCTGCACTGCATGTATTAATGGAGAATTACTTGGAATTAAATTAAAGGACTTGTTTCAATTTTCCAAGGAATCTCTATCAAGTTAAGTAGACTCAGCACAAAAAACTACATTTGGAATAGATGGAAGCTGAGTAGCTTGCTACTAGAGGTGAAATTTTGGCTAAATGCTATGAAATGTACATTGCTTAAAAGACAATTCCCAGAACTCTGTAAACCAGTGGAACTACTTCTGCATAAACAAAATTAGCCAATAGTATCTTCTGGGCCTGTGTTTCATATTTTGACTATAAGGAAAAAAGTTGTATTAATGAATTCATGATCTGTGACCAAAGCACCAAAGCAAACTCTTATTCTTTGCCATTATATAAATACAATTAAAATGAATTTGAGCCATAAATATAGACAAGCAGTTCCACTTGACCTTTCTGGCTAGAAAATCAGGAGGAATCATGACAAACATTCTTACTAAAAACTACATCATTGCTTTACCAAGCCAATATAAGCTGCCAAACACTAATGAGGCACTGCGGAGTTCAGAGGCTGTTGTTAGTCAAGATTCTGGGGGCAATTACATGTCTGTGGATGTTGATAGTAGCTCATCTGTACAGTCTACTCAAGGGAGAAATTTGTTAAGCCATGAACATCAAACTGTAATGGAGAGATTTCTAGGAAATTAATCAAGCCAAATGATTTTGCCAACCAAACAGAAGTGCTCCTTTGTCAGAGGATGTAAGAAACTACTGGTGTCTGTTGTGGGGCTTTTTTATAAATAACATTCCCAGGCTGGTGAATCTTAACTTGTTTTAGGGAATTTAGGCTCACTAAGCACTTTAAATGTCAAATTGCTCTCCTTCATATTGCTAGGTGTTCTTGTCTCTTAGGTTCTGTCACCTCTCATTTCTCTAAGTGGCCTGATAATTATTTTAGTGGTGATGGGGTGTCAAAAAGCAAATTAATGAACAATGCACTCACTTGCATATTTTAAAGTATGAAAATGATGTCTGTCATTCTAATTTCCTAGCTGTTGGACAGGAAAAATAAGTAGTCTAAAACCAAAAAGTCTGAGACAGTCTTGTCCCTTAGTAGAGATTTCAACAGTAAATGAGACTATGGTTTAGAAATTGTCTGACAAACAGTGTATTTTTGCAGCTGAATTGTTTACTTCACTGTATCATAAATTCTGTGTGTTCTTGGAAAGCAATATGGAGAGAATTCACCTTCTGCCTGCATTGAAATAAAAAACATGTTGTCTTTGGAATCTTGGAATATCACTGAAGTTATTTTTTTCAAATTTCACCATGCAATTTGTTATTTTTATGTAATTTATCATCTGGAATAGCTCTGGTGGCAAAGGAGGCAGTACCATATGGACAGGTACTTTAACAGATTATCAGATAGCTATTGATCAGTAGATACATGGAATCACTCCTCCAATTTGAAATTAAACTATTAATACAAAAGTGGTGCCCTCCCAAGGTTGTCACTCATTGCTGTGGCTGTGGAGTTTTCTGTTCAGCCTTTCTGAGGTACCAAAAGAAATCTCTGTTCAACAACATGGCATACAGGCCTGTCAGCCTCACCTCCATCCCTGGAAAGGTGATGGAACAACTTATCCTTGCTGCCATCTCTAAGCATCTGGAGGAAAGGAAGCTTAACACAAGTAGTCAACATGGATTCCAGGGAAATCATGCTTGTCTAATCTGATAGCCCTTTATGATGATATAAGTAGATGGATGGATGAGGGAAGTGCAAGTGGATGTGATATTCCTTGACTTCATAGATCCTCATAGAATCACAGAATGATTTGGCTGGAAGAGACCTTCACGATCATCAAGTCGAGCCATTAACCCTACACTGCCAGGGTCCCTAAACCATGTCCCCCAGCACCACATCTACATGATTCTTAAACACCTCCAGGGATGGGGACTCCACCACCTCCCTGGGCAGCCCATTCCAATGCCTAAACACCCTCTCTGTAAAGTAATACTTCAGCAAGGCTTTTGATACTGTCTCCCATGGGATTCTCACAGCCAAGCTTAAGAAGTGTGGATTGAGTCATGGTGCAATAAGGTGGATTGGGAAGTGGTTGAAGAACAGATCTCAGAGAGTTGTGCTCAGTGGAGCAGAGTCTTGCTGGAGGCCTGTGAGTAGTGGAGTCTCCCAAGGGTCAGTGCTGGGTCCAGTATTATTCAATATATTCCTTAATGACCTTGACGAGGGGGTAGAGAGCACCCTCAGCAAGTTTGCTGATGACACCAAACTGGGAGGAGTGGCTGACACAGCAGCAGG
>JAOEGS010017301.1:7563-38941 GCA_025447755.1 Corythornis vintsioides | reverse complement strand
TGTGTTTTTTTTTGTTTTTTTTTTTGTTTTGTTTTGTTTTGTTGTGTTTTTTTTTAGCTGGAGGTTGTGGAGAAGTCAAAGGAAATAACCATCACCTTGAAAATATCTTAAGATATTAAGGAGTCTTTCATACAAGAAATAAGCTAGTCAAAGCACTTCACATCACCCAGGGATGCTGTAGCTTCTTTTGGTGACAGGACTTTTGGAAAATACAGCAGTTTCCTTTTCAACTTAACCCTCAGAATCCCTCTGGAGTACTCTTGACATTTTAGACACATATATAAATGTGTAACATTTAATAGATTTCTTTATTTATAAGACAACCACTCAGATGTGGCTAACCAAATAATTACACTTTGCTGTAAAAGTCTTGATTATATGTAGTACTTTTCCCAAATAATATGGAATTGCTTAACTTGAAATGTAAACCTTGTTCTGGTAATTGTGATGTGAAAAGTCATAGATAAGTTCTTAAAAATATTTTTGCAAGATAGCTTGATACTGTGCTTATTGTTCTGAAAAGTGTTCCTTTCTTCACTGAGGAAAACAGGCAATTCAGCAGTTTAGCAAAGAGCATTTCTTAGCAAGAAACTTCAAAAAATATGCTTGAAGAAAACACAATATGCAAACTTTGCACAATCTGATCCATATTTTAGAACTACAGGAATCAGCAGAATATGTATGTGAAATACTTCAGTGTTGACTTAACTCCAAAATATCTGCATTGTTCTATTAAAACGAAGTAATGCAGGCATTAATACAGTTTTGCTAACAGAGCTTCTGACAACTGACTTGTATTTTGAAGGCACTGATGCATGGAATACTTATCAGTAAAGATCCATATAGTGCTTACATCAATTACATACAAGACACTACAGACCAGCTTTCATGCTTATCTACAGGGGGTTTTAAGCAATAAATGACTTGCATGATTTAACTAGCTTTGT
The DNA here is from genome assembly GCA_025447755.1 of Corythornis vintsioides. Taxonomy (NCBI): domain Eukaryota; kingdom Metazoa; phylum Chordata; class Aves; order Coraciiformes; family Alcedinidae; genus Corythornis; species Corythornis vintsioides. Next base: position 37,994 of record JAOEGS010017301.1, on the reverse strand, counting down.
TGTGATGTTTCTGTAAAGAAAAGTGCTCAATTTCTGCTTGTTACTCTATTGCCAGCTATAACATACTGCCACCAGGTGGAGATAATCTGATAAGAACCTAAATATTTATGATTGGAGGCAGCGGGAAGAATTTCATAGCCTAAAAATGTTGTTGTAACTGAAACTATTAATGAAAATACAACCTGAATTAAACTACTTAACTCGGGCTCATACCTATCGCCTATATGAATATATATAGAAGTGAAAACTTAAAATATTCTTGGAAATTCTCAGATTTTATATTAAAAAAATATTGAAATTCTTTATAAAGGTTCTGCTGCAGTCAAACTGAAGAAGCAGTTCAAATGCAATCCTGCAGCAATATACGATTTTGCCTGAGGGAAGGTGTGGGTATGTAATAATCACTTAACAGAAAAGAGACAAAGTAATTCAAGGCAAATGAGTCATGAAACCAGTTTGATAGAGCTTGTTGCTTCTCAAACACATCCAGTAGAAAATGTTTGTATTTTAGGTGGTAATAGTAAAAAAACCAAACCACCACACATAAAACACAACAAAACAATCCACAATTGTCAAAGACAATACATCACTGCTCTGTTCAGATATAAATTATCATTTCATTGGAATAGTACGTGCTTTCAGAAACACCTCAGAAACACAGGCAATTCTAAAATTACAAGTCTCTTACTGAATTAAACTTAGGCTAGCATGTTTGAAGAATACAGGTGGAGATCCTGTGGTTAGCGTTTAGCAAAAAAGCTAAATATTCAGATTCACTATTAATGAATCACTAATGAGACGTATCAACTAAGAACAAATTAGAGTTATGATACCATTTAACAAGTTTACATGAGCCTGGAAAGGCATTTGAGCATGAACCAGAACTAGAAACATGGTATTTCCAGAAATTTGATAACACTCAGGCTGTATTAAATACTAGGACAATAATTATACAATAAAGTAGCAATGCACAGAGCAGTTATATGGAAGCAATAACAAATTACCATCTTCTAAAGGTGCAAAAGCTCATCTAACTTACAAACTGTCATCTTGTTTCTTGATTGTATTTAAGTCAAGGAAAAAGGCAATCAAGCAATTACTAGGTGTTGAAAGGACTTGACAGAATGATGGAAAAGATTACTAGTATGCTGCCAGAAACTGTAGCTACAAATAAATTATATACTTTGACATATACATGGATAGTTGACTATCTTTCAGATCTCATGAACTCAATAATTCGTAGTGGCATGAATTTATTTCCTCTATTGATTTCTGATACAAATCAGATGTATATGATCAGAAAAATGTGATCGATATTGTATATTTTCTGTGTTAACTATTGAAATTAAAAAGACAGAGCAAAGCAATTTTAAATTAAAGCCTAAGCATATTTGATTTGCATGAGCAGAGTACCTATAAATGAAAGAAGGAAATGTTTAAGTTACAAGACTTGGACACTGTGTGCTGCCAAGGATGCTGCAGTTTCATAAGAGAGGATATGAAACATTCCAGCCTAACATTACTTTACATTTGTCCTTTCTTTTTGAAGAGTGTAAGGAACTAGACTGCCATGCTGAAGGTAAGCTACTTGATGGCAATATGATACTCTTTTTTTTTTTTTTTTGGAGACAAAAGTTGTTTCTACAGCATTAACTGAAAGCATAAATAGTGTACATTTAGGTGAGCATTTGTCTGTTTTCTGAGGTTACAGTCTTCTTTCCTGTCTGGGAATGCATCACCATTAAATGTTTAAAATATGTGCAAAAAAGTCACAAGTAAAACTTTTGGTCTTCAAGATAACTCTGCAGAGACAATAAATACTGATGATTTTATTTCATATTTTCATTGACAGCTCAGTGAAGCTTACTTGGCTAAGACATCTCTAAATCCTACATTATTCTTTCAACATCCTCAGAAAACTCATGTTTGTGTGTTTCCAAATGGTCATAATTTCTATTATATTTCTATTACAAACTTATATCTACTTTGTGAAGTCAAAGCACTTGGTAAGCATAGACTCTACAAGCATACTTTTCATGTGGCTGTGAAATGCTACCTATTTTTAATCAAGATTTTAGACACATCATTAATTCAAAATGAGTATATGACATGAGTGAAAACAGTTAATTCTCACTTCATGTTAATCATTACACAGATACTGCATATGAAAGTTCCAGAAACAATTTCCTGAATTTTTCCTGCTATTATTTAGCATAATTTATATTAACTATTACATAATTAGTTAATTTCAATGTACTTTTTATTTACTAAGTAGAAACTTAAAGGAGAAATGTCAGGGTTTAATTCCAAAACCAACTCAATCAAGAATGAAGAACAGCAACATTACAGCTTCATCATTACAACATCCCCTTTACTGCCTTCTTAAAATCACTTCATTTTACACATCCATTATTCTAAAGGCTGTTTCACATTTTCCTTGCTCTTATGGATATAAGTAATCTCCATTTGACTAAAATTGTTCAGTCCATTCAAACCCATTTTTTCCTTCACCAAGCACATACTTACAGTAATTCTCTTTCTTTCCACTTAACATTCTGAAATTTTTAAGAGACTTCAAGCATAACCTCTCTCCACTTTAAAGTAAACAAGCTCATTTTCTTTCATGCCCTGATGCCTTCTCTCTCATCCTGCATGAACACGTGTCCTTAAAAATGGATTACCAGACTTGTACAGTATCAAAAGAACAGATTTCATTGAAATCTGGAACAATGGTATAACTATATAAAAGTATTTCTATTTGAAAAGTATACACTATAGATATATTTACATGCACACCTATATACAGCCTTGCACACTATCTGTGTTAAAGCAGCAAGCCTGTAAGGAGCAGATGTCCTCCTTCTAATATTTAAACAAAGGTACATTTGCCACTGAATCTTCAGCTCATTCAAGATCATGGGATAGAGATTACCTGCACATTCATACTGGCTTCCACCTGCAATGAAGAAATCCTCCTATCATTACACTGACAACATTCAGTTTCTCTTTACCCTTTTTAATACCTCCTTCCCCTACTTAGAAAATCTTGTCATTGCAAGAACTAATTTCAAAGACCCTGGATTTAAGAATGCACAGGGTATCTCCAAATGCATTCCACACTAAAGAAAACTTACCAAAAGCAGCAGTAGTAATCAGTGATGATGTTGGTTGAGATTTCAACAAGAAATGAGCTCTAAACATAATCTGAGTAAAAAAATCTATCAGGCAGGAAATGCTAGATTTCTTGATTATGTATCTCAAATTCTTTTGTCTTCTAATGCTCACAAACCTTCCAACCATATGACAAAGGTAAGGAGGGGTGGTGGTGGTGCAAAAGTGTGCCACTCCTGTGTCACACCATGCTCACTGATTCAAGCTTCAACTATGTCTCACAAACACTATTCTACAGAAACAGAGAATCATTCATTGCAAACATAAAATGTTCTGAGTCATGTATAAGGGAAATCACTGTCTGGAATCCCTTTTTAAATGAAACTACTGTGTAAGAAGAAAACTTGGGGAAATGAAGATGGGCATAAAGCAGGAAGAGTAAGTATTGAAGGACTAGGACTGTAGATATTATTCTAACAGTTTGAGACAGATTTCTTGTAGGGCTTTTTGGGTGGAGTTGTTGCTTTGCTTTCCACATGAGTGAAACAGAAGCTTAATTACTGAAGTATATAACTTTTTACTGCAAATCATCTGCAACTGCACAATTTTATCAGATAACTTAATTCCCCAGTTATCTGGCATGTTTTGATTTGAAGAATTAGCTAGTTACTTTGGTATGCCTAAAAATTCCTCCAATAAGCATGGATTTTGTGATTTCGCTGCCCCCCCCCCCCCAAGTAGTTAGAGCCTGAGTATTTTAGTTGCAAAAATGTACAGTACTTCCATTTCATTTGAGCTATTCTTGCCTTTTAACTAGCTGTTAACTAGTCAAGAAACAACTGTATTGGTTACAGCTGACACATTCAAAAGTTAATCACTGACATAGATTTGGCAGATATCCCAGTACAAGAAAAAAGAATGTATGGATTAAAGCTACTTGGCATTCTGGTCAGAAACACACACTAGCAACATGACAACAAACTTTGCACTCAGAAAGATCCCTCTTTTAGAAGGCTGTATTAAAGACTGCTGATTAAATAAAACATCTTGTTTACCAAAGTGACAGGCTTGGTCTGTAAAAATCAACAATCAATATACCTACTATATACAACAAATATATTCTAATAAAATTATAACTGTTCTTGTCAAGCAGAAGATTTAAACATGAGGAAAAAAATCAAATATTTTTAATGTAAGTAACAAAAGGATACTTCTTACCAAGACAAATATATCTTCAAAATTATATGGATAAGTAACACAAGCATTTAAGTATTTATAGCTTTCATGCTTCCCCAAAAAATGTAATTATTGGAGAAGATGCTAATCAAAGACCAGAGAAATAATTAAAATATCAAAACATAATGTATTTAGGAACCAACAGAACAACGAAATTAAAAAGTAAGCCTCAAAAAAAATAAGTCCTCATCTCTGACTAAATTGCATCACTTTTGAGTATGAAATTACTCTGGTGGTAAATGATAACAATATTAATCAATTTAACTTGTGTTAGCATAAATTGCACTTTTATTAATCTGAGTAGTCCCTAGAGCCCTATGGAACCCAGGAGATGAGCAATATTTCTCAGACCATTAATAGACCTCTTGAGGACCAGTGCAGAGCCACCTGTCTGTGCCTCATGCTGTCACCATGGCTGCAGGCAGAAAAGCTTCCCAAAGCATTAATTTCCATACCTACAGTGAGAATACACTGAACAAAACCCAAGCGCTACAAAAGTTAGATTGAAATTATGTCATTGACTTCAAAAAATCATCTACACGCACCCATTTGGAAGGCACACCTTTCTGCAAGTCATCTGGAGAAGTACAAATACTCAGATATTTAGGAGGCAGTGACTTATTTTTGTGAACTATGACTGGTTTTAAATAATTACAACAGCCCTTATATATAATTTTAAAGCTTCTACTGAAATGTTAGGTCTCGAACTCCACATTGCCAATGTTTAAAACAAATTCTGCTGTATTTTAATACATCCAGTTATGAGTTACAGGCTTTAGCTGCACACAAACACATCTGCATTCTCCATACCTCTCTTCACTATCTCCTTGTTCTTCCACTATTCTTCTCCATGTCTTTGAGACTTGACTTTAAATAAATTATGCTGATGTTTATATAGCTAATTCAATTTGCAGCCATAAATAACCTCTTATGTATACAAATAATGCAGGGAACACATTAATTTTCTCCTTTATTTAGTCTGTTCTCTCATTTGTGTTGGGATAAGGACACGTGTTCCAATCCACACATTGGAGTCCTCCTCATTTTTACTGTGTGGATTAATGAATCTACTCAGGTTGTACCAGCGTCTGTAACCCTGCAAATTGCTCACTCACACCACCTTTTTTTACATAAGTAAAAAAAGCAAGCAACAATGTTGCTTAACAGATGAGGGAATCAATATCATTATTTTGCTGCTTCTATATATGGAAATAATGTTACCAGAAATTAAACACATTGAAATACTAGTACAAAAGTGCTAAATTGATTGTCATACAAAGACAGCTATGTAACACCATTCCACTTTTAAATAAAAGGAAGCAAGCTCAAGGACAACAAAAGTAGGTCCAACTTCATTTCAAAAAATGGATACAAAAACCCAATATTACATATATCCAGTCAGGAAATTTTAGTAAATGGGCTTTGAAAGAAAAAGGAAAAAAGTCTGACCAGATTCTGAGCCTATCAATATTGACAGTATCTTTCTCACCCAAAATACTATTTGGCTATGTAAAGAAAACAATTTGGTTATTTACTTTCATCCTTCAAAGAAATAAATGATGACAGCTATAATTTCAAAACTATCAAAAAAAAGTAGTGATGCAGTGTCAGAATAGTGTGTGGGACACAAAAACATTTAAATACAAGTATTACAGAAAAAATATAAGTATAGTAAAAGTAAAGTATAAAGCAAAGTATAAAGTGTAAAGTGGTTTTGGTTTTCCCCTCCCCCTGAGTCTAATTTCCCACTAAACCCCACATTTTTATTTTCTTCCCCGGTTGTCTTAGAAAAAAGATGAGCATTCCATTGAAGGTTTAAAAAAAAAAAAAAAAAAAAAAAAAAAAAGACTAATGGGGATACTCCTTAGGATCCTACAGCTATGTCAAATCATCACACCCTCCAAACACTCCAGGCTTCCAACAAAGCCTGTTTAAGACAGAACTGCTAAAAACAACATGCACAACCCTAAAGAACAAGACTGAAATCAGTTTACATTCTATGCCTATTTTCATGCCAGTTTTGACTCCACATCTTATCATAAATAGGGTGACTGAAAAAGCACTGAAATGAAATCAGGACAGCTAGTTCAATTCTGGATTCACAACGGACTGTCTGACCTTGATCAAGTTTATTTATGTTCCATTTCACATTAATAAGATGAGGAATCTCAGTACAATTAAGGAAAAACAAAACATCCACAAGGATACAACTGCTCTCATTTCATAAAGAAATACTTCACATTCACATCCTGGCTTTAATGCAAAAAGAGAAACAAATTTTAGAAAAACTGCTTTGGTTTTGATGTTTCAGAGACTATGACAGAATCAAAACAAACTAATCCTTAATTAATATGTTAACAGCAACATGAACAGAACGTTCTTTCTGGTGCCTGAATTAGTTGATTTAGAGTATACAGTGGGCCATTTTAAAGAGTAAATTTCCTGAGGCTCAAATAAAGCTATTTGTATTACATCACAAAGCTTCATTATGGAAGAATCCACATTTCCTGCCTGCTAGCAATGCTCTAAACAAGAAACCTAATAGGCTCTCATACTTCATGAAATCATTCTCCTCTGTTTAACTGGATATCTATTCTATTGTCTAAGAATGGCTGGTATTCAATCTATTTTATCTTATCTGATTTATATTTCTATGAAGGATGAAAATATACAGTTTGTTTGAAGATAAAGTAATTGCTTAAGCTTTAAACAATTTTCAAGTATTACTGATTTAATATATCTTACATTTCCTTTCTCACTGTGTCCTGGTTTGAGTGAGAACCAAATTCTGTTCAGTGATTTTACTCTTCAGCTCAGGTTTTCTAACTAACTGCACTTTCTTAAGTTAGCAGCATGGTTTCCAGACAGTGTCTGCTTCTAGCAGTGATAACACCTCATGTTTTAGAGTTACTACCAAGGATACCATGGCCACTGCTAGAACTTGTGTAACACATTAGGGGTGCAGAAAGTGAGACCACAATTATGGGAAATATTTCCTTTTTTTTATAAGGCTGCTTACTAATTAAGTGGTTTTCACTTTTGATCTGCAGGCACTTAAGTAAAAAAAAAAAACAGTCTGCATTCTCATTTCACCTTCTTTAGCTTCTCTTCAAGCCAAAGATGTCATTTGTGTCACTTACATTAATATATTTTATTATGTGACTATCAATACATATGATATTTAATGGACAGACCAGGTATTTTTTAAAAGACAGGTACTGTGCCCTAATAATAATTTTTTACTTGTCGGTTGTAATTACCATCAAATCACATACTTAACTTTGCAGTTGAATCACACAATTTTATTGCCAGATTGTAAACTGACCATCTGCCTTACCAAGTGGTTGGAATCAAAAGTCTTAACACAGGAATATTTACCTCCATAACACCACCTCAAAATTTAAGTTTAATGCAGTTACACTGCACAATGCAATTGAATAGAAATATTGCTAAAGACAAATTCTGCCAAAAGGAGGCAAGGCAAAGCTAAGCATTAACTCAGTAAATCCAAGAAAGTTGTTTCCATTCCCATTATGCTTCTTGGAAGACAACAGGACCCCAAAAGTATTCTTTATGTAGTTAGGAATTAAGCCTTACAGAAGGCTATTTCTTGAACAATTAAATTCAGGCTGATATTGCATTTGTTTTGTACAAAAGTGTCTGCTGTGAAAAGTAGCTTTTTGCTTCACTGTGTATTTTTCCCCACCCCAAAAACTATTTAGAAAAAGCCTGAATTCTCATTTTTTGCTGGTTTAGTAATTCTTTGTCAGAAATGCAGCTATTTTTAGGATTGAATTTCAGAAAAGCCTCAGGTAAAAGAATTCTAAGATACTGCTTTTTAAACTTATTTGACAAGTCAAGGAAAATAAACTTGGAACGTGTTTATTTGCAAATCTGCCTACATTTCAGATAGAAATATGAAGAGCAAAGCTATTATGAAAGGAACTTCTGTGAGACTGCCTAGATTACCTCTTCCCAACACTTGAAAAGCCTCATGACAGCTTATTTGCAAAAGGAAGCAATGCAGATTTCCTAAGAATCAACAATAGGTAAAAAGAAAAGAATCAGATAACAAAGAGTGACACCACACAGTATGTCACAATTTCTACAAGCATTGTTTTTCTTAATGTTCACTCTATCTCCAGGAAACAATTAATTTGACCTTCATTTGGTCTTCAGTGTTCCTATGAAAGAACACACAACTGGGCACTAAACACAACAGTCTTCCCCCTTCCCTTTTCAATGGCATTTCCTGGCAGCCCCTGCTGGTCGTTGGAGGGAAGGGCAGCCATCTGTGTCTGGTATATACTGCTGATTCAAAGTTTACTGAAGTTACATTTGTTGTTTGGTTTTGCATTCTATACAAATACCTATCTCTCTATATCTATATACATATATAAATTTGTAAATTGTCTCCTTATAAGCCCCTAGTCTCAAATTTTATAAAATTTAAGATAATACCTGTCCAAACAGATAGCAGAACTCTAACAGCAAAAGGACTTTTATCTGAAAAGTAGCACTTCTTGGTTTTGTTTAGCTGTGGTTGTATTGGGTTTTATTTTTAAGTGAGATCCTGAGTAGCTAAAAAAAGTGTATTTCATCTCATCAGCATTTTTAAAAGAAATAACTGTTTTTGCAGCATAGAAGATAAAGTGATAAGTGAAAAAGGGGAAGAACAAAAAAAAAAAAGGCTATCTGTGGCATATAAAGGGAGATATAGAATGAAGCAGGTAACTGATGTTTTAGAACACACCTAGGAGTCTTTTGATTTATACTAATGTTTGCAAACGATACAGAAAGCGAATACAAGATCAAAACTCATTTTAAAATTAGCATAATGTAAGCAAATGATGCAATTATAACTGAAACCCCTACCATGACATCAAACAAACATCCATAAATTTACTTCTAAGAATGGCAAAAAAACCCCAAACAAACAATAAGCCTATCATGAGATTAGGAGAACTGTAGAGAAAACATTACCTATGAGTTCTCATTCTCAGCAATGTAAATTCTGTACACAGGCTATATACTCCAAAGACACTTACAAAAAAACACACTGCAAAGGTACTGGGCAGAATTATTTCAACCAAATGCTAAAAGCTGTTGCACCCAATGTGTGGAACTACCATAAATTGGCACAAAACCATTTAACATCTGATCACTCGGACAGTACACTTACAGACTTACAGGCATGACCTGAATACTGAATGTTTTAGGAACAATTTTGTCTAGTGTCAAAGCCATAGAACAAAGAAAACAAGTAAATCAAAACTCTGAAAAACACAAGCAATGATGAACTTTTATAATGAATGGTAGACTCCTCAATATAGTTATGGCCTGGACTGCAATAACTAAATGACCTTAATTATTGAGCAAAGTTCAGCTCTCTCATATATATGTTTCCAGAGGGAGAAAAATAAAACTGAAGTTTACAATGTGTCTCTGGCTTTATAATTAAAAAAAAAAAAAAACAAAAAAAAAAACCCAAAAACAAACAACAAAACAAAACAAAAACAAAACAGAGGAAAATACCTTTTTGTTCCACAGTGTATCTTGAATAGAACCTGGCACACACTTCCCTTTACTTCTGTGCTGTTGGATTAGCATCAGACTTTTTTGGCAGTACTTTACAAACATGGCCACTAATTAAACATGTATAAAGTTAATGCTTGATTTTCTTATTCTTTAGTAAATCAGAATTCCCACACTCACTTAGGAGTTATATAACTCCTGAAAGCTTTAATCATACCCTGACAGCTAGAGTCACTACAACCCCTGACACAGTACTCCTGGCACACAAGTTTCCCATTGACTTCATTGGGAGTTCCTTAACGTCAGGGAGTTCACAGTTCTGTCATCTAGGCATACATGTAAAAGTCATATTACACTATAGACAGTCTTCACTGGAGAAAGCAAGCACCTATTTGGGTTTTTCTTCCCCCCCCATAAATCTAAAATTAGTGTATCATTATCATAATCAGGTTAAGCAGTTATGTGTTCAAACATGTTTTTAGAAGACTTGATCTCTTCAACCTATTTGCAATGTTCCTTTCATATTATATCAAAGAACAGATGAAATCAAACAACTGCTTTGTTCTTTTCTAAAAGGAGAAAACACTTCCGAATGTGTTTGAGATTGTTTTTGGTGTGTAGGTTTTTTTAACAATAGTAGTGTTCTTACAGGCAGAAATCCTATCTTTAATTTTATAACTATAATAGTTTGGTCAGGGTTGGAAGGGACCTTAAAGACCATCTAGTTTCATCCCCCCTGCCTGGGCAGGCACAGCTCCCACTAGATCAGAGCCCCACTTGCTCAGGGCCCCATCCAGCTTGGCCTTAAAAATTTTCAGGAATGAGGCTTCCACCACCTCTTTGGGCAACCTGTTACAGTGTCTCAACACCCTCATGGTGAGGAACTTCTTCCTAATGTCTAATCTGAATCTACCCACCTCTACTTTAGATCCATTCCCTCTAGTCCTACCATTACCCAGCATCTTAAAAAGTCCCTCACCATCTTTCTGGTAATCTTCCTTAAGACACTGGAAGGCCACAATAAGCTCTGCCCAGAGACTTCTCCAGACTGAACCACACCAACTGTCTCAGTCTGTCTTCATAGGAAAGGTGCTCCAGCCCTCTGATTAGCCATCCTAGTGGCCCTCCTTTGGACATGTTCAGACATAGTTGATACACTTCACTGTCTACTACTTCCAAATTAACTTAGTTGAGACAATAAAATAATTGCTTTTAAGTAGCTGGTCATATTTGGTTTTAATGCAAACAAACATAGGACAATTCAAATTCTCCTCTGACTAAAATCAGAAGAGTTTGGCTACAATGCTCATCATCATCTTCACATTTATTATCTACATTATAAACATTTCACTCTGCAGTAGATCTTACTTCATATTTGCAGTTCAAGCCACTACTCATGTCATGTCACTAATGATCTAGGTTTTATGCACAGATTCAAAGACAATTTTTCTGTTAATCAGAATTTCTTAAATCACAACTGCAATGGAAATGGATAGTATATTCCCATCTCATGGCATTTCAAAACTGAAATATTTTCATTTCAGCTGTTGCCACAAATAGCTGCAGTCACAAATTACTGTCCTTGGTTTCCTGTTTATTTTTTTGTTTTGCTTTTTTTTTTATTCCTCTTTCATTCAATAGTATTTCCATTCTTCTACAGTGGAGTGAATCAGAAAATGTATTTGCCAACTAGCAATGTTATCTGTCAAATGTTACCAAAGAATATAAAAATTTAGCAACATAACTAAAATAAGAAACTCTGTACCTTCATTTTTCTAAATACCACATTCAAGGTGTTATAGCATAATACAAGACATGTGAAAAGCATCTTGCTAAATTAACTCAATTTTCCTCATATCCTTAAAAATATCAAAATCCATAGAGTGACAGTATTAAGAGAAACTGAACTACAAAAGCAATTAAGTAAAAGGTTTTGTAAAAGAATGAAGGATTATTTTACTGAAACGACATTCTCTGATCTGACCAATCATGATAGGTCCCTCTTCCCAGTCTCAAACACCAGCACTTCCCAAAGAAAATGCTTCAGTCATTCCTTATAAAATCTACTGCAGCTACATTCTCAGAAATATAAAACCTCAACCTAAGACTTTCAGTATTTCCAAACAAAGTGTTTTTAATCTAGCTACTGGCTTTTTCTTAGCCATCCACATTCTTTTTTTTTATATTAGAGACAGTGAAGTCAATTTTAATACTTGGATACTGGTTTTCTTAAAAGCTAACAAAAACCATTCACAAACACCACAACTTTCAGTTGTTGATGTGTTCCCCACCACTGCATTCCCAAAAATAAGGTAAAAGCCAAGGGGTTTTGGAATAGCCTCTTAAATTATTTGTATCCCTTAATTACCAAGATTACTTCAAGGAGATGTCAAAAAAAAAAAAAAAAAAAAAAAGCACAATATATTCCCTCACAACCATGATGCTCATTGAAATTAAAAATAAGAAAAAAAAAATCACTTTTCCTCTCCCCAAGCAACTTAAATGGGAATATTTTCCATACACAGATGTTTTCCCACTCCCATTTACTGTCCCCTGCTGTGGATTGAAGCTGCATACTCCTGCTGATTCTAGAACTAGTTAAAAAAAAAAGTAATATAAAAAATCTACTCATCCCCCCATCTATGCACTTCACTCCATTTATTAAAAAAAAAAAAAACAAAACAACCCAACAGCTTTAACTAAAGATTAGTAATAACTTACTCTCAACATTAGATTATTACATTTATTCAGCTTTCCTCCTCTTCTTTGCATCTCGCCCTCATATCTACCACACCATAATTTTTTAATGCTCAGCTTAATAGCATCTACAATTACACTCTGTTATTTATTTCCTGACATTTGTGGTAGGAAGGCACCAAAACGATGTAATTCTCCTACACTGAAGTAATCACATTTCACACACTAGCTTCCTACCATTCATCCGTTAAGGGGAACCACAGTTCACATCTCTATACATACTGCACCTCGCTAGACCGATGCTAAACCTCAAGGAAGTTTTCTCGTTCTCCTCCTCCTTTGCCGTCCTAGTGCTGGAGGTGCTGAAAAGTCTCCAGAGCTGAATTTCTGACAACCAGGAGACCTCCAGAGCTCATCCCGAGGTGGCAAAATCATAGAAGCATCTCTGTATAACTGAGAGCATATGTTGGCTCTTCGCTACTTATCACTGAGACAGAACGCCTCTATGGTACGAGGTTTAGAGATAAATACACTGAAGGAGACCTCCAGAGCTACAGCTTTAATACCCCAAAGCATAATATTCCGCCCCCCTGGCCATTCTTCAACCGCAAGAGATCTCACTACCCCCTTACAAGACACCGTGTTAGCCCCGGTAAGCATTCTGCCCCGGCTCTGGAGCGTGAGTGCTTGCACCATTCCGTCCCAGAGCACACCTCTGGTGCCGCGGGGGGGCGTCGGTAAGGCGAAGCCGCCTCCTTCCCGCAGCGGGGCAGTGCCCGCGTACCTGCGGCCGCCGCCGTGGAGCTCTGCCGCCCCCTGCTGCAAGGCGGCAGCGCCGACACCACGGGCCAAAGGGTCGGTCGCCGCCGCTCCCACGCCTCTGCCGGCGCCCAGGTGGGTTTAGGTGTTGTTTTTCTCCCCTCCCCCAAACCCACCTTACAAAGGCCCCGAGGGTGGACCCGCACCCGTCCCCACAGGTGCGTGCAACGCAGCGCTTTCAGGCGTCTCGCAGAGGCCATCCCACAGGAAGCCCGGCGAGGCTCGGCAGCCCGGTTCGGTCCCAAATGAACGTCAGAAACTTGCCCGAACAATTCGGAAACATCGCGGTTATCCCCGCACGGAGCGAAAAGCACCCTGTCCGTGCCACACCGCGCACAAACGCGCTCCCGGCGGACCTTCCCTTCCCCGTCTCCTCAACTAGCACGAAATCTCAAGTAATCGCAGTGGTGCCATCCGAAATAAATATATATTTAAATAAAATAAATAATCTAGTAAAAACCTCGGCCACACTACAACCCCCGAGCCAGCACTGCACGAAGCGCTCTGTATACACAAGTGCGTCCATACGCAAAAGGGGAACAGCGCCCAGAGGCGCAACACCCGCACGCCCCGTCCTGCACACACCTGCTCCGCGGCGTTACTGCACCGCAAAGTCTCCGCAACCGCGCACACGCCCGCGACCGTACCCCCACCGACACCGTACCCCCCCTTCCCTCCCCAACGCCGCCACCCTCCGCCGCTGCAAACCGAGGATTCGGTCTTCGGCAGACGAGAAAACCCGACCGGCAGACTTCAAGTCAGATTTCTCGCTGGCTCTACGTACAGCGCTTCTCTCTGCTCCTAAAAATGAAGCCCACGCTGCCCTACCCTCAAGCAGACGCGTATTTGAAAGCGCGGTGCCTGACACATACATTTTGGTTTTGGGGTTTTTTTTTTTGGGGTGTCTGGTTGGGTTTTTTTGTAATCGCTTGCTCTCCCTTACTACATTTACCGTCTCCTAAAAAAGGGACAAAATCCCATGCAAAGCAAACACTTAGCACCTTCCAGCGGTTTTGGGGTTGGGTTTTTTTTTCCTTATTACATGATACCTCTTTCAAGACTTAAAAAAAAAAAAAAGAGGAGGGGGGAAGAACGATGAAGCAAGTTTTAGGTCCTTTTTAATTTTATTCCAGGGTGATACATTTTTTTTTTGCTCGATTTATTTTCCGGTCATACGCTAACGTGAGCGAGCACACAGTATAGGCACGAATAACAATTAAAAAAAAAAAAAAAGAAGAAAAAGGCAGCCCCGCTCCTACCTTGCCCGCGACTGAGAAGCAATCCGAGCAGGTAGAGAGGCAGGAGGCTCATATTCAGGAGCTCTCGCCGGGGAACAGTTCCACGTTAGAGGTGCTCGACCAGCCCAGGCAAAACCCGCCACTACCTCCGCACCCGCGGAGCGCCACTCGCCTAATGACTCGCAGCGCCTCCCAGCTCCGCACTATATCAGGGAGGCGGTGGCCGGCGCGCAGGGGGCGGGCATTCGGCGGTCCGTGCGGATCTTTTAGTGCCGCGCCACCTACGAGCGAGCAGCGTCAGTAGATTCTTCCGCCGCTGGGAGAGACGGTCGCAGGCTCAAAGCATCCGTCCTTAACTCGCATTGCTGGCACCTTCCTCGCAGCCCGCTCAGCACACCGCCGCCCGAGGGGAGGCAGCCTGAAGGGAGAGGCGGCGTTTTGACGGAGAATCCTACCCGGGAAGACTCAGCCTGCTGGGCAGGGAGAACCGCGGGCGGCGCTTGGGCTGCGCACCAAGGAGGCCGGAGTGACTGGTCTGGCACACACACACACACACACACACAACACACACGCATGCACACACACGCACGCACACCGCCACCCTGGCCCAACGTCTCGCGCGCTGCCGCGGGGCTCTGACACTTCCCCGCACCCACCCCCCCCTCCGATCTCTTCCCGCGTGCGGTAACGCGCTCGTGGCGTGCGTTGGAAGCGGGAGCGCCGCGGTAACTAACGGCGCCGGGTCGGTTCCTGCTCGTGCGGCTGTGTCGGAATGCCCGTGTTTTGATTTGTGTTACTTAGCGCAGCGGGGAAACGCCGCTGCTCTAGGCGGCTGCGTGGAATGGAACCGATACAAAAGAAGTTTGCCTGGTGCAGTCTCGCTGAGGACTTTGGTTTGTAAGGGGAAAACTAACCAAATACCACCACCGTCACACCCCCACCCCCTCAGGAAAATAAAAAACAAACAAAACACAAACTAAACTAAAACCTGCGCAAGGGAGGTGGGTTTTTTTAAGATTGTTTTGTTTGGTTGGGTTTGAGCTTTTTTTTTTTGGAGGGGTTAACTAAGCTACAGTCTCTATTATCATCCAGAAATAGTGGAAGAAATAAAAAAAAAAAAAAAAATTTAAAAATACTAATAAATGAAACCAAATAACTTACATGCATACCTTCACATGTTTATAGTCTGCTTTAATTAAAGGGTCAAAAGAAGTACATAAGCATCTTTGATCTGCACAGGTGCATAGATGCAAGGATTGACATCCACGTACAGCAGACACTCCAAGACACAACATGGAAGCAAGTAGGAAATCTGTTGCCCCACAAGAAGTAAACATCATAGAAAGAATGTAACTATCCCCGGTTTGCTTATTTTAAATTGTAAATACTATGAGGATTTCACAAGTGTCTGAGCGGCTCCTTTGAAATGGGATGAGGATAATTTGCTTCCAAACAGGATTCTTTGTCCTGAGAAGTCTGCCGAAGTACTTGTCGATAATGGCGAACTGAGTCACATAGATTGTCCATGCCATATTGTTACAGGACTTGAAGATACCTTGGTTTTAGTCTAGCTGTGCAAGGAAAAGAGTAGCATGGTCTTGAAGCAATGGAGTAAAACAGAAGATGGATATAAAGCTCAATCACAATCTTGTAGTCCTATTGTAAAATACAGAGACCTTGCTGGAGGAAGAGGCAGCATCTGCTTCATCCATCAGTAGATACGTAGCTCCAAGTACTGTGTAGCAAATACCACCTAAAAGGTGTATCCTGAGACCATGCATAGGAGCAATGAAGAGGAGGGGACGAAGTACATAAGTATGCAGGGCTTCATTGCTTCTGTTGCTTATGGAACAACTCATTTGTTACAGAAGAAAGATCTGTTAAATTTTAAGTATATCATGGGGAACCACAACAGCTTATCACACTGAGGTCACACAGAGCTTAGAAAGATGCAGAAGTGCTCAGCTTTCCTGCCATGCTTATCTGCATGACTCTTGGTGTTTGTGACTGTACATTAAATGAAACATAAGATGAGCCTTTTGAAGTGCTGTAAAACACTAACTGGTATTGATAACACACCTGTAGTATTTGCCATTCTTTGTCTAATAGCATTTTTCTTTAAATTTAGAGTGAGCTGTTTACTGGGGGGAAGCCTGATGTAGAGTTTAATGACTGTACTTAGGCTAGGGAATTAGAAAACTTGATTTCTGGACAACATCACGTGCAAAATGAACATGCTGGCAGAAAGCAAACACATTTTCAGGCTACGTAAGTTTTAAAAATCAGACAAATAAACTACAATTAGATATTATCCATGTGAACAGCCAAGAGGTGCAACATTAAGAAGTATACTAATTGTCAGGGCAGTTATTCCAAAGGTTGGGAAATTAACTTTGATAGGTTCTTAAAGCAATGAAAATGCAACTCCAGTGACGGAAAAAACTTGCTGTAAAAATCTCAGGGAAAGAGAAGGAAAAATACTACCTAGTATTGCACACATGTTTGATTAGTACCTTAGAACTTTTGGGGTACCATGCTCAGAATCTAAGTAGATATATATGTAAGTTCCCTGGCTTTTATCTGTCACACAATAGCCTCCAGCTTTCACAACTGCACTGTCATATGGATCTTTTCTCCTGTGGAGTTTTACTACCTGCAAAGTTTGTAAAAAGTCAGCAAGAATTAATTTTCCCCTATGTTACTCCCTTGTTTCACTCAGTGAGATTGTTTATACAGTAGCCATCAGCTGGTATGAATAAAAGTGGCAAAATTGAGCTTTGGCAACAGAACCATTTGAAGCTATCATCACTGCACTTAAGTCAGTTTATAAGAACTGAGGATCTGTAAAACTGCTGCAATTGAACTTGTCAAGAAACATCTCCATAAGGATTACCTTATTTTTAATTTGATTAATGATTGCACGTTCAAAGCAAATGTGATTAAACGCATAAACTTCAATCTTTGTGACAATTTAATAATGGATATTTGTACTGAAATACACGTTTCTCTGTGGACAGCCAAGTTGCCAAGAGATCCAGCTGGATTTGCTTGCTTATCTGACACAAACTGAAATAATCTATGATTCTATGATTAGGGAAGAACATTTAAATTAGCTGAGAATTTTAGGGGAACTTGTGATAATGGCACAGTTACAAAGAAAGCACAGAGAAATTGTGTGTCTAGAAGTAATTGTCATGTCCTAAAGCAAATATCAAATGATTTTTAGGGACAGGAAAGGAGAGAGAAAATGAAAAAGGAAAGTCAAAATACCCCTTCTTACCATGCTATGTTGCACTTTAAGGAAAGTGCCTTCTGCAGTCAGGGTAATTTTCAGAGGTGCTCATGAACCAAATTGCTAATCATCTGCAAAGTGAGTAATTATCCCAAATAGGATACTTTCCTATGAACGCTGAAAAGACATTTAAAATGGCACTAAGATAAATTACAAAACAGTGAACAGCATTATTGTGGTGAGGAAATGATGCACAATAAACAAAAGACAGTTTCATAAATGTTTGTACCACTATTACATTTCAAGTTCTTAACATCTTATAGACACTTTCATAAAGTTCTAAAATTACTATCATTTTGGATTAACATTTTATGAGAAAGAGGTAAAAATATTGTTTCCACTCTGTTTCAAGTCACTTTAAATAACTAACTCTCCTTCCTGTTAAAGAAACTTAAAACAATCTTGAAATGATTCAGCTACTAAGAAGACACTAATGGATTTTGTTTAGGGAGGATAGTTTCCTTTATCATTTCTGTAACAATAATGACAAGAGCATGTGTGTAATAATTTTGTCCAGCTAAATACTATGGCTTAATTTTTGAATTTGCAAGGTTATTTGAAGTTCAGTGTGCTAATTTGGTTACAATATAAAACATTGTGCCAACAAAAGAAATCAATAAGTTGAATTTATTTGTGTGAAGGAAGCACTGTACACTTCTGTGTCTAGGGCAGCAAAAGTAGCATTTGAGAGATGAGATAAATCTCAACTCCAGAGGCAGATTTTCCTATTTTACAGGTTAGAGCATTTCTAGCTGTGTGTCTCTATTCCTGTTTTCAGATCAGTTGCTCAAAACACATGAACTTCCAGCAGTTATTATCCCATCACCATCTGCTTCAGATATTTGGGCAGGATTATTGACACATTGATTATTTTACTTGAGAATAAAATGCCAATGCTAAGGTGCTCCAGCTGGCTAAATTATAACTGCCTACATACTCACCAACATGGTAGTTATGTACTTTTACATGGTTTATGTGCTTCTTATGAATAACCTCACACATCTTTTTTTCATACTAGCATTCTTCTTTCCTATTAGATAGAGGTAATTTTTATTTCATACAATTTCCAGAGCAAAGCTGTGTGTTTGTTTTGGGGTTTGGTTTAGTTTTGGGGTTTTTT
Organism: Corythornis vintsioides; assembly: GCA_025447755.1. Taxonomy (NCBI): domain Eukaryota; kingdom Metazoa; phylum Chordata; class Aves; order Coraciiformes; family Alcedinidae; genus Corythornis; species Corythornis vintsioides. Next base: position 18,946 of record JAOEGS010017301.1, on the reverse strand, counting down.
TTTGGTTGGTTGCTTGGTTTTTGTTTTGTTTTGGTTTTGGTTTGGTTTGTTTCTTTGTTTGTTTTTGGAGAACTGTAGATGCTGCCAAACAATGTTTCATAAATTACTACATCTCCTTAGCTTATTGGAACTGTCACTTTCATGCCTGACAAGTGTAAACACCTGCTGTTTGTTACTGAAGTCCCAACAGCCATTTTTACCATTTCTCAGATAAAAATTATTCCTCCATTAACTGTATTACCACATCATGCAAGTACTAGAGTCTGCTTTCGTGCAATATCAGTTAACTGAAGGGACCTTCAAGAACACTTTACTAATGAAAACTGAAGAAGAGACAAGATTTTCTGGCTTTAACCAAGATATGCAGAAAGTACTTCAACATGTGGAATAGCAAAGTATGTTTGTTATATGACGGAAATGTCAACAGCAGTTGTTTTTAATGTGGTTGTGTGTGCAAAACACAGACGTTTCTCAGCTGCTCTTCTGTGACTGTGAAACTTGTTTCCTGAAGTGCTTTGAATCATGATGAATTCCAGAGACATTCAGAACACATTTCTAATCACTCTTATTCAACCATTCACATTTTCATTAACAGAAAAGACAGAAAAGAAAGAAAAAATATCTATAGAATATAAAATTAGACAAAGTGAAAATTAGAAAGTTTATGGCTACCATGGGGTTACACTTAGATTGTGATGCTAAATGTGCTGCATGTTTTAAGCACTGCTCAGATGATGTGGGATTCAGAGCCATCTGACAACCTGATCCACACAATTGTCCCAGTTTTCATTAGAACTGGGTAATAGTTAACTTATATGTGACATAATTGAGCAAGGAGCTATAATGCTGATATGAGGGATGTCAACAGTCAGTGAAACCTTTATGGTGCACTTAGAAATAAGAATTTACATAGATTGGAGGAAATGGAACATATACCATTTTGAGTATATTGATTTCTTCAAGTGCTAAAAGAACTGTGTGTACATCTCCAATTCTCATCATGGAGGAAGGGTCATGAAGAAAGTGTTCAGTTGTGATCAGGAAGAAATTATCAACTTAAACAATGATGAAAAATTCAAAAGAACTGTGGACTTTAACTCCAGACTTTCACAAAGGCATGTGATCCAAACCCCATAGTTTATGCCTACACTTACCTTTTAATTACATTTCAGACTCACAATTTCAGAAGTTCTTATGTGATGATGCACAGTACACAGCTCCAGTTCAAATGTTAGGGTAGATAAGTAGGATACAAAAATAATTCTATAAATCTTAATTGGCCCCAAAGTTAACATTTCTTAAGAAATTTTAATAAATATTGCAACTATATTTGCCAAAATCTCAGTGAGTACATATGACTCGAAGCCAAAGTTTCTATTTCTCTCATAACATTTATTTAAACTGTCTCAAAAATCACAAACCTATCAATGAGTTATATATTGTATAATGACACTGAACCTTTCCTGATTATTACCTTTATTGATTATTTTTCCTTGCTTGTAGTGTTTCTACTTGGGAGTCAGCTTGACAGAATTACTTTGGATAATTTTTTAAATTGTGTTCTAGATAGGATTTGGAAATGTGGATCTGGATTTTTCATTCTGAGATCAAGCAAAACCTCCTGTGCTGTCCAATGTGACTTTGGACTTTTTTACCTATTCACAGTGAGTAAGATTTGCAGGGGGTCTTTTTACAGATAACCCTTTCCATCAAAGACAACAGAGCAGTCATTCTCTGAAGGTTCCTCAATCCTTAGAAGCCTTTTGAATGAAAAGAGAGGAAAAACATTGGAGATTTTGTTTTTACGTTGTATTTAAATAAACTCAGAAGGTTTACAACATATTACTGAAAGTCATATGCAAAACAGCATATGCCTATTTCTCTTGGTGCTGGTAATGTACTTATTTTCCTCTTATCTATATTTTTTCATTAAAAAAAAAAAAAAAGGTGGAAAAGTCCAGTCAGATGCCCCTTTTTAAATTATATTGTTGAGAAGTTTTAATCTATGCAGCTAAATGTGGAGTTGTACATCAATATTTTATAGCTATACCTCTTTAAATACTAAAATGATAGAATTTCTTAAACACTCTATTCAATGATCTATGTACAAGCAGAAAAAAAAAAAAAGATAAAAATACTAATGCAGAAAAGCAAGTATTTTCACAAAAATATGAAAGTAAATAAAGAGTGAAGGCCTTTGGAAAACTAAGTTTTTATTTATGTCCAAAACACTACCAATATTTTCACTTAAAAGTCTGCAATTCAAGCAAAGCAAGTATTTCATTTCCCAGCATGTACTGCTAGTTATATGCTGAGAGGCAAATGGCTCTTAAATGACCAAATATAAGTACTTGCTGTCTCCATGTTTGAAAAACCTCAGCAGGGAAAAGAGATATACTTCCACTTGAAGATGTACGTGCTGATGTATATGTATGTTCACACTTAAGGAGGTATCCTTGAACATCTAGACAAGGAAATGGATTTGGCATTTGGTTCTAACTGTTGTAGTCCTTTTTATAAGTTTTATTCCTGGAATACAGAGTTCCATAGTCTATACCTGTCTTTTCAGAAAGTTGTTTTGTTGGATTTTTTTAAATTTTTTAAAATTGTTTCTACCTTGGACAACAGCATCATGATTTGCTTGCAATATGACTGCAAATCATGGAAGTAAAAATACAATTAGGCTACAGAGGACCTCTGGAGGTCATGTAGTCTTCCATTTTCTACTCAAAAAGGCAAATTTTCAAAATTAAATTATATTACTCAGGACTTTATGAAGGCTATAGAGGGACTGCCATTCTGAGTAGCAAGTACAAGATAATGTCTTTAATAGAATTGTACTCTATCAGGTGGAGAATCAGTGACAGCTGCTGTGCTCTGCATTAGGTTAAAAGCATTTTTGAAGTTTTTGTTGGGTTTTTAATTTTTTTATATTTTTAAAAAACTTTAAAAAACTTTTTCTTCTTCTTTTTGATGTACAAACATTGCAATTGGTGTGGTAAACCAGAAAATCTGACTGTTTAGTTGTCTATTATTTATGTGGCCAATTCAATGGATGACTCAAAAAACCTTCAAACCAGTAGTAGATAATCTGGTGTAACTAATACTTTTGAAAAGCAACAGCTGTTAATTGCCAATATTCTTGTTTACTTTAAATATTAATTCATTTAAAAAAAATATCTTTAAGTTTCCACCTTTAGTGAAGCTTTATGATTGACAAAATGTGTAAGTATTTTCTTTATTCAGAATTTGTATATGTCTCATACTATCATATATAAATGGCATCATTGTATAATTTACACTGCCTTCCATGGTAATGTATATATTAAGCAATGCAAGGACAATATACTTTCCCCTTTCTGAAAGTATCTACAGCTGTAAATTGATCTATGAAAAAATGGAAGGTATGCTTAATGATAAAATAGTCATATCCAAACCAAACAGCATTATGTTAAATAAGTCTGATTACTTAGGGGGTATCTGTGAGAGCAACAGTCTAAAAAGCAGAAAGACCAAGTACTGCAGAGAACTGGTCAAAGAAGAAATTTCAACGTTCTCTCCCGTTGAGTACCATAAGAAAGGTTAGAATACAGCTGAGTCTCCCCAGTTTCAAATATCATAAGGTCAGATATAGTTTGTTTCTGATTTCAGTGTCCAGAAGGACACTGGACACTGTATCTGCTGAAAAGCAAAGAAAAACAAAGATCACAGGACTTCAGTCCATTCACATCCACATTCATATGCACAGAGGAATTATTGAGAAATAGATATTTTCACAGTAGCTTCAACTCAAACTTGACATATTTGAGGTAATGGTATATTATTATCAGTCTGTTTCTATTTATTATTTTTCCCATAATTTTAAGTCTTAGACTTGATATCTGTCTTCATCTGTAAGTCTCTGCTTCTTGCTGTCATTCTAAAACTGCTATTTTTTTTTGTCTCATGTAAGGATAGCTACTTTTTTAATGATCATTTGTTGATACCTTTGCTTATGAGTTCTCCAATGATACGAAGATCTATCATCACAGAAAAATACTTTTTTCAACTATACGAAAAGAGTCAGATTTTTTAAAAATGCAACTAAATCTTAGCCAAGATATCTTTAAATTCTTTGAAGGAGGAAAAAAAATAGTAGTTGTCAAATTAAAGTGGGGGATAAATTAACCTATTAACAAATATTTTTCATTGGATTAAATTTACCCATACATTTGATTTAAGAATGATGCTTCACTAAAACAGATATAAAAATGAATTTAAAATAGTTTATTACACTTAACAATATTAATTTGAGTCCTTACACCTGTAAAAAACTTATAACTCACAGATAGGCCACAAAACTTCTGATCTGCCTATGGAAGAGATGGATGAGAATATAGCAATTCAAAACAATTTCAGTGCTTGTGTCTGACTCAGCAAATGGCCCTTTAACCTCCTGGGATTTGTGCAAATGTGTACTTATCTAAGTTCCAAGACTGTTAATTAATTTCAAATTAAAAGAAGAAGCTTTGAATTTAAAAAAACCCACAAATGTGCAATGAACATGTTTGGGGGAATTCTGTGTGTGCTTGGTAAGATGAAATTTGTACCTTACTGCTGTTGGGGAATATTTTAATAAAGAACAAAAGATGTTATTTTTGTTTCAACTTCCAGCCTAGAGCCTGTGGTTATATTTGTATGGACAGTTTTTATTCTCTGAAAGAAACAAGAATAGTCCATTAAAACCATTTTTTTTCTGTTTGTTTCTGACCTGCTCATCAGGAACTGCATGCCCTGCAACTGAAGTTAACTATCCATACCAGTACACATGTAACTACTGCTTTACTATATTTCTCTAAACCAAGAGATTAATAAAACACAAAACATTAAATTTAATCAAATTCCAGATTCCTGTGTGTGAGGAGGAGAAAAAGGAGCTGTTGCAAGATATTTAGTCTTAGGCCCCTGAATAAGAAAACTGGATCTGAGACTGCTGGGGTCATTCTCAAGAAGGTGTGGTCATTTAACACAACATTGCTTTCCTTCACACAGAATTTTCATACCCTGTTTTAAGGGCACTCTTCAGTTATCATTTATAGGAATGATCTGTTGAATTCTCTGAAGCGTGTGCTGAATGTTTATTTTTTGAGAATTATCTTAGGTTTTAGCACAGAAACAGAACAGGTGGTTGCCAAAGGCATGAAAATATTATGAACAGCAAAGTGTTTACTGACTGAATGAGAAACTCCATGAAGATCACATTTTCTTTTATTTTTTCTTGGCAGTAAAAATCTTCATTGAAGTTAGTCTGAGAAAAACTGGATAGACTAGTGAGAGGAACTAAATCAAGACACGTCTAGATAATCTTTTGTTTTTACCTGTTACAAGACAAAATAATTAGTTTTGGGTTGTGTATCAATATTTCTATACTAGTGGTCCAAACTTATTGCATGAGAGGTGGGAAACTCAGAATCTGAAGGCATAATTGCCTAGGGACTTTTTTTCTTCAGGGTCCTTCTTCAGAGGCACCCAGCTCGAGGTATAGCACTATTAATAAACAAGTACTTTCATTAAGGAATCCTGCTTTCTACTTATGTGGAAACATAGACTCAAACCCCATTATGGTGGCTGGCATACATAATTTCCATAACATAGCTTACCTCATTAGTTATTATGAAGCATATAGGTCTTCACATAAAGGTATTACTGAAGTGCAGGGGCATTATCATAATATAAAAAGAATAAAGTGTGAAACATAAACCACTCCAAGCACAGAAAATAATGCAAACTTTATAGAATGAAGCCAAAGCAATGGAAAAATAGTTCTAAAGAATGAAATTATATTACTGCAGAAATATTATGGAGAAAGGGAGTCTTTTGGAGTGGGTAACCCTTTAAGAGACAGTATGGATAATTTATTGGCAGGGGTGATTGTCACTGAAGGCTATTTACGTGAACTTGTTTCAGCATTCTTAAAGGAGGAGAAAAGGCTGAAAAGAGAACTAACAACAGGGAAATCAGAAAAAGAGAAAAAAACCTGAAGAATAACATTACATGAGGAAAAAAGAACAATTTGAAAAAAGAAACATATCTAGGAATTGATACTTTGAATAAGTTTCTGGAATACACTGGTGCCTTGAACTTCCTGCCTCAGGTAATCAAGAAGAGAAACAAGAAGGTACTTTGGTAGGAAAAGGAAGACTAGAGACATTGGCATATTAATATAATAATAGAATAACATGATGAATTTTGGCTTGGTGTGAATTAAACTTAAAAGGTAATTGTTACTTTTCCTGTGAGAAAGTCCCTGCTACTGACTTGTATCAGTAAAACCACAGTGGAAAAGCTATGTTTTGTATCTAATAGATTTGTGTCTATTAGAACTTTTTTCCTTGTGTTCCTTTCCTATATATATTCTGGGAAAAGTGCATCACTTGATCTATGCAGAAGGTGTATTTTTTTTTTAAATACTAATAGATATTTTTAAAGTAGAGGATCATTCCTATGCCATACTGGACTCCATAACCACAAGGGGGCAGAACAAACATAATCACAGAAATACAATTCTACTTTCTTTCATGACACTTAAAAGTTTCAGTTTCTAAGACTAGCACCACATTTGTCTTCCAGATGGATTTAAAAAATCTTTGCTATAGACATTTTTCCAGGTATTTTCAACATCCTTATGTTTAATAATTGCAATACCTTTTACACACACAGACACACACACACACGCACTCATAAAAGGTATTATATTAGTCTCCAGAAATCTTGAAAGCACCACTTTGCAACCAAGGATGTTTAAATAAAAAGAGTAATTTTAAAATTCCCTACTTTGTCAAGTGGAAGCATTTTAGATTTAGATTTTTTTAATTTTAAAAAATAATTAAAAAAAAAATAAATCAAAGAATTCTCAATGTTGTCCTGAAAGTTTTCTTTTAATTCTGAAACCGATTCAGAATAGGAATGTGCCAGTACTTTAATCCTGGCAGGGTAAGTAAGACATTAGAATGATTATAATGTGACATATTCATAGTTTAGGAGCCAGTTTAGTCTTTTTAGTGAATATTTGATACACATATATTAAAAATATGCGAAATAGAAACATTATATTTTATTTTGATGCATTTCTTCGTGACTTTATTACAAATTTAAAAGGTCAAAATACCTGGTACTGTACTGGATTTTATTTCTTTCTTTGTATTATAAAAGGAAAATATAGCACATACAGAAAGACTAGCATTTAACTGTTGGTTAAGCAGCCTGTGAGTTTCATCACTTACAATTCTTTGCCAATTAAATACAAAACAGAAAAAAAGGGGAGAGAGTGGATGGACTAGAAGCAATCTGCAAACTTGCATCAGCAAATTCTGTTTACAAACAGAATCTGTTTCAAATCAGTTGGAGGTCATTTTCATAGAAATGTTAGCACACAAGTTTATGGCTTACATTCATATTTCTCTGTTTGCCAAACAATCAACTGGTAGTCAGACTGAGATATGTGCCACCTTTCATTCTGGCTCCCAGGATAATGCTATGCTGAAGATTTTTATGGAGCTGAGATAATCTGAGAACATCTGACATGTATCAGGAGACCAATCTGTGTATTAACATCCATATGTTTAGGTGCATGTGTATAAACATACTAACACACATAAAAATATGTAATGCATCACATATACCTGTTGTGCTTCTGATAGGCATGAACTGCATACAGAACAACATGTTATTATAGATCAAAGTGGTTAGACTAGGAATAATGCTTCTGTTAAATGGACAGGCTGCAAATTGGTCTGCTCAAAGGCAAAGAATTAATTTTCTTACCTTCATTTTATACAAATGATGGCCTCAATATCAGGCATTTTGAGAGGATGCTGCTTTCCATACCAAGGTGATCTCAAGTTACCAACTTTTTATGGACCTCAGAGCACACAGGTTTATAGGAATCACAAGATTTCTGATTTTGGGATTAGAATTCAAGATGATCTTGGCAAACTGAAGAAATCATCTGTGAAGAATAGAAAAAAAAATGGGATTATAAAAGAAATTTCAGTGTTCAGCTGAAAGAATATGGTACGTGAGTACAAGATGTCACTAGCTAGCTTTCCAGGAGTGAAGCTAAGGATCTGTAGTTGCAATTAATTATCAGGGATCTCAGGCAGCTTGGGAAAAGTCAAACTATGGACAATAAAAAAGACCATAGGCTATCAGATACATCAACATGTATTAATACATGTAATAATTGCTGCTGGGAATTTGGAAACAACCTGTTTCAACACAACACTGCAAAGAGTCCACTGTGGCTGTTGGAGAGAGGCCTGGCTGTGTGGACAAGCAAACTTCATCTCCTGCAGTGGTGCCATGCAGGCTGTGCTGCACATCCTAGCTCTTAGGGATCTTCCTAAAGCTCCCACACCACTTAGGGTGAAGACATCTTCAGCCTTATGGCAAAACCTAGCAGTATAAAAAACTAATGCCTGTTGTTTTTCTACTGTAACTTGGCAGTTTGTGGCCTCGATTTTTTGTATTAATTGCAATTCATTTTAATACCATTTGGGTAACCTGATAAAAATCCAGAATGAATTTAGTGAACATACTGTTTTTCATACCACAAAAGTGAGTCAGATATTGAGTTAATTGATTTGGAGAAGGCTTGGATGAGTCATTCTTCACCCAGTTAATTGATATTGCTATGACATGCTAAATGTATCCCAAAATAGCAAAATAATTTATAGAATGTGCTTTTATGGCTGCTAATTGTGCAGCTGGATAACTGCATTTAAAAACTCCTCCAATTCACTTGAAATCACTAGAAGGTTTTCCACTGACTCAGAGGAAGCTGAAGTAGCTTTTGAGGGATCATTGTCAAAGAGGTGATGTGACTGCATAAAAAACTTCAGGATCTTGTTACTATAAATGTGCTGTATGCTTAGAGTTTCACCAAAGCCCCAAGGACAGAAGAAACCCTCCTTCATTATCCTTCTACTTTTCTAAGGAGATAAATCTGCTTGGTGGCTTTTTTTTTTTTTTTCAAGGACTCTGACCTATTCCAATAGCCTTAAAACATTTCATGCAGACAAACTGAGGGCCACAAAGCAGTTGACAGTTTAACAGTTTGAATAAGAGCTTCTTTGAATCCTAAGACTTACATGGTATTATCTGGTCTTGATGTATGTCTTCAAAAATGCATATGTTACAAATCACAACAAAGCTTATTTCCTATAAACTTTGTTGTTACAGTCTCATGTTTATTTTCTCTTATGTTTAAAGTTTTAGCCACTGAAATTCCAGGAATAAATATTATAAATTTGCAGTGAAAAATACAAATTTTATTGTCAAATGGAAACGGAAATTCAGAAGTTTTGCAGTTACCTAGCTCCATCATGTCTGTTCTTCATTACAGAAGGTAGTTGGATAATTTGTAAGGAGCCATTTTATTCAAGTATCAATCAACAACTCAACATGCCTGTTTACATGAACAAATTCCATGACAGTCTATAACTAGTATGAAATTAAGACACTGAGAACTTAGTTACACATGATTTTTTTGTAGCTCTACCAAAACAATACAAGCTCTTCAAAGATCTCCACCACCACTTAAAGTGGGGTGGGTGACTCAACTTTCTGTGGTGACTTAAAGTCCACCACAATTGAAAAAAAATTGAAAAAATAACATAAGCAGGAAGTGCAATAATTGTTTACTATCACCATGCTACATCACTGAGAGAATACATAGTATTGATTTGTAATCCATTCATCTTTGGAGGGATGGGCATTACTGTAAGCAGTGCTAGTTCTGACCAGTGCTTGAAGAATTATTTGAGCAATTAAATAGAGAAAAATGCCAAGTACAGTTGAGAAAAAAAGTTTCACTTAAAAGAAACTATTTTTCAAACAGTTAGTAAGCAAGTGTGTACTAATTTGCAAGACCTATTATCTCCAGCATCTAATTGTTTGTAGTCTTTGCTTTTAGAAGAATTGGCATTAATTATAAGTATGAAGTAATTTGAAATGTCAGTTCAGAATTTTACGGCTTGGAACAGTTCATCCTTCAATAATTAAGTCAATAAAATTAACTTAATTTAATCTAAACAGTGATGCTTCTTTTTAGACCTTATGGAGTGATTACAATTACTGTTTCATAATTAGTATTTTATTGATGTCCATACACTGTATTGCTGGGCGTCATCATGATACACTGATGATTGGAAGTAATCTGATAAACATTCAGAACTGTGTCATTAATGGCATGCCTCCTAATTATGCATTGAGTTAATGAATGCATTTAAATATTATGGAGATTAATTTAAAGGACAGCTCAGCTTTAATTACTATACCATTTCCCCCCTCTTTCCAAACATTCTAATTATAATTTCAGCAGTTATCACTTTTTGGTAAACTAATATCAAGTTCCTTTGTAAAGGCATAACCAGAACACTTATTATTTTATTTTTATTATTTCAAGAGTGCTAATAGTGCTAAAATAGCAAACAGTCATTATCCTGTAAAATAAAGACTTCTAGAGATTGAAGAATGATCTTTTCCCAGAACCCCCTCCTTCACTTTTAATTTTTTCAAAGAACAACAGGCAGGACAGCACAGAGAGTGTAACTAAGTGAAAACCTTTTCTACAATGTTTTGCTTTCCCCTATAAAGAGTGGGAGAATTATCATCATTATCCATAAGCAGGGTGTTAGAAAGTCTGTACAGTCTGTACAGGCAGATATAGGAAGAATTTGCAACTCTGTTTCACTATAATTTAATAACTCATGTCAAGGAGACCAGGACTGAATGTTTTGAAATCCATGGCTGCCTAAACCTACAATGGCTTCACTCACACACGGAAAGGATTTAGCCCCAGAAAAAATAATCCAATGCAGTGCTTTTGCAAAACGGAGAGTATGTCAAGGATGACAGTAGTCCTGAACTCAATGAATCCCCTGAAAATTCATTCTCTTGTGAGCACACACAAACTTAGCTTCTAAGGAAAAGCTAAGCAAAAAAGCTATCTCTAAGGGATGCAGATGAATCATCAGTTACCAGATGACTGATTTATGGCTGAAATTTCTTAACTTTGCCATGATTAAAGGGACAGCTGATGGAAGTGTATGCTAGGAAACATTCCTATAAAAGTTGGCTATGCTGTTAGAACATCCTTTCCTAACACCAAAACCCACTGTAGCACAGAAAATAAAATTAAGAGGAATATGATCAGATATGCTGTAGCTATATATGTAGTACATGTAGCATATATATAGTATAGAGAGGATGGAGCCAGACTTTTCTCAATGTCATCCAATGACAGGACGAGAGGCAATGGGTGCAACCTGGAGCACAAGAGGTTTAGGGTAAACACAAGAAAGAATTTTTTCTCAGTGAGGGTGCCAGAGCTCTGGAACAGGCT